>LIEC01011275.1:151305-173551 GCA_001925005.1 Drosera capensis
AACCCCCCCCCCCCCCCCCCCTCCCAAAAAAAAACAAGAAAGAAAGAAAAAGAAACCTAAAACTAAAACCACTATCATTTTGAAGGATTAGTTGCTAAAGCTCACATGTTAGCGATGAATTATCAAAGCTTTAAAAAGTTAAAAAGGCACTTGAAACAACAAACACTATGATACTCCAAGAGTATAAAGTGATGAAGTTCATGATTTAAACTAAACATGATAAGAGAGAGATTACCTTATAATATGCATGAATTCCAGGTTTAATTTCTTTCTTGATGTCAAGAAAAAGAATAGGAGGATATAACAGCAGAATGCTTTCAAATCTTTGCCTCGGTACTCCAATCTCTTCAAGAAACTTGAATGGATGTTCTATAGTTGCTTCCATAGGCAGTGACAGAATGCCAGGAATGACTCGATAAGGACAGAGAGGGAAGGATCTTCGAATCCTAACATGTCCAAGCCACCTCACCTGGCTTCCAACTACACAACCAAGTGAACACGAACACTTATATTGATATGATCTATATGAACAAGATATCGAAAATAAAACAAAACTTAAGCAACATCAGCTGCAAATCCTCATGCACAGGAATTGATAAGTGTAGCATCATATGCCGAGCTACTTTACCAATGATCTGATCATCACTGCCAGAAAAGAATATTTCATTCACATACTTAACCTATAATAAAATAAAATAAAATAAGAAAATATATCTAGGACCACCAATCAAAGATTGCAATGATATTGCAAAATAGTAATATTTAACAGTCGTAGTACCAAAAAAAGCCTTTGTTCATCCCATATCTTTACGTCAAGTGCTTTATTATTTATTAAGCATGGGCACATATAATCAAACAAGGTAAAGGGAAAACAAATTAGTTTGTAGGAAAAATTTTCCTGCCTTGACTACACATTGAAGAATGGAGATGAAATAAGTTACGTCCTGTTCACTGTTGACTATTGGTTTCCCTTCCAGATGGGTTACCCCAAACAAAAGCAGGAAGCAAGAGCCCAGCTCTTCCATCTAGTTGGACGTTTCACTGGCAATTTTAACGCATGTTCTCTTAGATAAGAAAGGAGAATGATGTATTTGTATACATGTATTCGGACCTACGTAAAGTAAAACAGGCTTGGTTGGTTTGGTGGTCTTCTCTCAAATAGGTTTCCGTTCCATTTGACAATCCAATTTCATTATTAGCATCGGATTAAGCACATCCATTCTTCCATGGATTTCCAAAATCTAATTTCTTCATTTATTGTTCTTTGCAAAGGAAAAAGCCTTTGGTAGTTTCCTACATTCCTATGAAGATATCTTATGAGAACGACTCGCTCACACGCTATTCTCAACAACACATCAATCGCATTGCACTCTCTCCACGTACTTCTAAAACACACTCCACACGCACAAACACAACAATAACGACAACAACCACTCAGGGAATCGCATCATAGACATCAGAGGACGAGATGTACACAGTCTTCCCCCGTCATGAACACCAACAAGATTATTTCCTAACGCACTCAATATGCACAAACAATAACATTGATCAACAAATCCGAATCAAATCCCGCGACATACCCTGCGAATGAGTCCCTTAAGCGTCAGTTTAGACAAAGCTCTAGCAATCCTGAGTCGCGAACCCCAAACTCAATCCAACACTCTCCAAACACGCAATATTCCCACCGTCCCCTTTCTCCTTCGCCAACAACTTCACTTTCCTCTTCAACGACAACTCCTCAATCTCCTCCTCGCCTGCCACTCCACTTCTTCTCTCCATCAACCACGACTTCCACAGCGAGTTCTCGTCGAGTTCCCTCACCTCGTCCCTCAACATCCTCGCGTAGGCAACCGACTTCGCTACGATTTCCTCCGATTCCTCCTCGCTCGCTCCGAATTCTAGCAGAGTCTCCGCTATCGCCTCTCTCACTATCCTCTCCTCTTCCTCCACGTCCTCATCCTTCTCCTCCTCCTTTTCAGCTTCTTTGTTTGCGTCTTCTTCGAGTGGAGTGATAGAGGCAGCGAAGGAGAGCTGGCGGCGGCGGAGACGGAGAGAGAAGGGAGAATAGAGAGTGAGGTGTGGTGGTGGATGGAGGCGCGTGGGGATGAGTAAAGGGAGGAGGCGCGTGGGGATGGAGGAAGAGGAAGGGGAAGCGCGTGGTGATGGTGGTGTGAGAGAGGTTTCCATTGAAGTGGAGTTTTGAGGTGTCGTGGTTTGAAGAAGATACGGGAGGGGTGGACTTTGTTCAAGAATTATACTTTTCGCAATACAACTCCGTTCAACGTCTCATTTGCCCTTCATAAATCATCCTTTCATCTGAATCTGATATACTCTCTCCCTATTGTCACGGGCTTATTATTTATTAAGATTGTGCGACACCTAGACATCCTCGCCTCAGCTCAGCCTTTCTAGAGAACTTGGATGCTTGTATTGCTCTCGTGTTTACAATGTTCGTGGATGTTGAGTTCTCGAAGGATTTGGATGTGGTTGTGGTGGATGGTTTGGCAAATGAGCCAACCCCTCCTTATATACACAACCATGGAGAGTTCTAGACCTCGTGTCTAGAATCCTCCAAGCCTATGGTTTGTAAGGAGTCTTCTAGAATTCTCTAACAAATCCTAGCAAACCCTAACTTATCTACAAAATTGTAGAAAGGTAGAGAAGTTTCCGAAGACTTGGGTTAAGCTTTTTGGACCTTTTTTGGATTGGGCCTTGCATCGGACCATGCTTCAAGCCCAGCCCATGTCACCATGCACTTATTAGAGCTTTGTCTTGTTATCGTTTGCTTGATTAACTATAAAAAAAAAAACAACACAAATTGATTTAAATCAAACCAACGAATTAATAATGTCTTTTTTTCCCTTTCAAATCGTGTTGTTCAACACAAATATAGTTAAGTTTAAGTTAGCATCGTTTATAATACAGGAATCAATGACTCCTATAATAGGAGTACGCGATTTATCACAACACAAATAAGGAATGACTTCACAAAAAGAGAAAAGAAACATTATCAAATAATTAACCATATCTTTTCTATACAAACGTAGATGTTTCACTGGCTAATTCTTGCCTTCACCTTCCCACCTTTATCTAACACAATGAAACCAGCTATAATTTGCTAATGCTAATAGTCATAATCTTCTGTCCGACGAGAAGAATTAAGATCATCTCCTCTTTTGTTCATGCTCGACCGCTGCACTAACCGTACCAATGACCGTACCACCTCCGACATTGGCGGCCGGAACTCTGGCTCCACCTGCAGTACCCGAAAGGCAGTAACCAAGCATATTAGTCACGTACTCACAGCAAGCGCAACCATGCGTTAACATATACAGTAAGAAATAGGTGGTCTCTTATACAAGACCTCATTCCAGATTCCTGTACAAAATCTGTGCTTCATGATAGAGAAATTAATCAGATTACACAGCTTTGACAAGCTTCCAGTTTTTTACCCGGGCTAAGACAGAGAAGGATCACAGATAAAGGGAAATGGCCCAACCTGGATGCATAAAGCAACAATATCGGCAAACCGAGATATAGATTTGGGAGGATACAGTCCGCGCAAAGCAGGATCGACCATCTTTTCTAAAGCATCAATATCGTGAAGCTGTGGACTGGCCCATTGGACAAGGTGTTGTTCCGATAGTGTCTTCGAGCTACAGAAATCAAAAGAATTTCTTATTATCCCATAATCAAAGATGGTTTTGACTAAATTGATATAAACAAAGAAAACATACCTGTCGAAAGGCATACGACCTGTCAACAACTCTAACATAACCACTCCAAAACTGTAGACATCGCTCTTAAATGTGTGGACCGATGCTTTCGTGCATTCTGGTGGATTAAATCCAGCACCAATATTTTGTTCAGCTCGCTGAAATAAGCAATCATTCCAGTTAGTATAAAATGCAAAGGTAAGTGGTGCCAGCAAGGACTACCCCTGTTGAACAGTGACTCGCATGACCACAAAGATAAGTGGTTTATGAACATTCTACATATCATGACCCAGAAAGCTGGGGAAAAAATCTAACCTTGAAAAGTGTCCCTAAACCACACTCCAGGAGTCGAGGATTGAGTTCAATGTCAAGAACAATGTTTGAGGACTTAATGGACATATGCGTTAATGGTGGAGAACAAACTTCATGCAGGTACCTGAGATTATATGAACATGTTGAAGTGAGCAACACCATAAAGATAATATTTGAAATACGATTTCTGCAGTCAAAGGAGGCCTGTTTACTAAAATCATAATCCACACATAATTACTATCATGTCCATGTATGAATATGTAAAAAAAAAAATTGCTTCATTCAGTGATAGAAGAAAAAAAAAAGCACAAATACTATTAAACCTTGAGACAACTAGAAAGCAACTTACTCAACGGCCCTAGCAGTTCCAAGAGCGATTCTGACTCTTGTATTCCAAGTAAGAGGTTTGCTGAATTCATCAGACAAGTGCAGAAATTCATGAAGTGAACCATTTCTAAAATATTCATAGACCAACATATTGTGTCCTTGCTCTGAACAATAACCAACTAGCGGAGCTATATTTGGATGATGCAGCTTGGTTAAACATGCAATAATCTCAGAGAAAATTTCCGAGTTCTGATCCTGAAAAAATGTAGAGCTGATCTTTTTCACTGCCAACACCTGGTAAAAAAAAATTAGACATGTCAGAAAGATCACAATATTCAAAAGATGAGGTGGCAAATTAGTATGAAGTTCGATGATTGACATGTGATGCAAGATGAAGCTCAAACTCGAAGCTTGAATTTTCGTATGTTTGGCAAGTAACATTAAGATCGAGGCATAAAAGTACCATTCCATCAGAGCATTTGGCCTTATAAACACGTCCAATAGATCCTTCCCCAAGCAGACGACCTGTTGCAAAGTTACTGGTCGCATGCTGCAGATCTGCTAAAGAATAAGTTACTGCAGAAACTGATGTGCTTTGACTGTTCATATTAGCAAGCTCGTTGTTTCGGTAAGAATTAGCACGACCAGAGTAAGCTGGTGTAAGACCAGCAGAATAAGCCGCCTGCAGAGCAGCTACATCAATGGAAGTGGACGAATCAAGTGCTTTAACATCTGCAAGAAACATAAAATGTCACAAGGGTGACCAAACTACAAGCAAGCTATGAAAAATAACGGCATGAAAGCATTCCTAGAAAACAATCGGAGGGAGTACAAATCTCAGTTTACAGTACAAATTAGAAAACATTTATTTGACATAATACAAAAGAATCACAGCTTCACCCACATGAAATCCGATGAACAAGACTGAATAAATTGATACTGAATGACCAAATATTACCTTTGAATTCTTTGCATGAACTAGAACGTGAGGCTTCCGAGTATCTACGAGAACTGAAGGAATTAAATCTTTTGCACCGGCTAAGACTCTCATCAAGAAAGCTGGAAGAAAATTTTGTCCGTCTTCTCGCAACAAGAGCAATCACAACAAACAACCCAAGCAAAAATCCCAAGACAATCACGGCAATCACAGCTCCTCCAAAACCTCCGATTCCTCCAATACTCGAGTTCCCAGAAGAGCTAATTTCATCACTCAGGGTCATACCAGGTGGAGCTGGCCCTGAAGACCAAGAATTTCCTCGAATGCTTCATGATGTTAACTAAAGTTAGTAAAACAGGCCAAAATGCTTTTACTGATGCTCTAACCATAACTTCATACTCTGACAATATATCTGTACTGGAGACTTACTCAATTTTATTTATTTTTGTCAGCTCACGAGGGATCCATCCACTGAAGTGATTGTTTGCCAAGTTCCTGAATGATTCAACCATATTTAGAGTTTCAAAGACATGAACAACACGCAAGACGTCACGGTAACAAATATTTTTGAAGAAAGGCAGGTGTGACCATTAATTCCTTCAGGAGAGTTCTGATCAATCATATAGGGAAATTGAAGGCTAAAGACAATAAATCATATGGGGAAATTGAAGGCTAAAGACAATAAATCATATGGGGAACTTGAAGGCTAAAGACAATAAATCATATGGGGAACTTGAAGGCTAAAGAGAACCCAGAACTCCCTTTCAAGTTGGTCAAAGGATACCATGCATGGAAAACAGGGACATATATTTAACTGACAGCCATCGTTAATAAAAAACCATACTACTCTTGTATTTTTTTTCCATATTATACTGCAGTGCTTATATGGAACTTGGACTTCAAGCGATTGTTCAAAAAATAATGCCCAGTAGAAGATCAGAGTTTATATCTTTAAGTGTGTATAACAGTGACAAAAATGAGCATGAGCATAAAACAGAACCAACAAAAAGAAAGCCACTCATTTATCACTATTGGTTCAAAGATAGCATTCACATCAATAACATAAGACTGTTCTACTTACAAATCATCAAGCTTTAATTTGGCAAGTGCGTTTACTGGGCCAGTGAGCTGATTGTTCTGCAGATACCTGTGACATAATACCAAGTTACTAAAAAGAATACAGAGCACGGAGGTAAAGCCAAGTTCTTACTCACAAGGTGCTGAGGCCAGATAGAGAACTAAAACTCTGAGGTAAATTTCCAGTTAGAGTATTGAAGGAAAGATCCCTGCACATGTTGAACCATTTAGGTAGTGGTAGTAGTAGTAGTAGTAGACATATACCATAAGATAAGAATGTTCTGAGGAAATTTCCAGTTAGAGGCAAATATGAATGCAGAAGTGAAATCTTATGCAGATTGTTCTGTCATGTGAAAGAAATAGGATCTGAAGGCCACTGATATTTAAAGTATATATTTATCGGCTCATGCATTGGAGCTCAGAAAGGGTAGTTGGGGGGAGAAATTTCTGATATCAAGCCACAAAGAATGAAAACACAGCAGCCCTGACATGGATACTTACAAGGTATCAAGCTTGCGAAGCTGGCTGAACATGTCTATTAGCTGCCCACTGAGCTGATTATGACCAAGATTACTGCATCATCCATTAATGCAGAGATTAACTAACAAGCAGACAATAGAGATTTAATCATAACTGCAACAAATTAGAGTGCTACTCACAGGTACTTTAGGTCGCTCATCTGAGAGATAGAGTAGGGAACATTGCCAGTCAAGCCATTGTTGGAGAAATCTCTTCCAAACAGCATCAGAAAAATATAGCAGTAAATAAGAGATCTATTATTTTAAATCATATAACTATGATATACTAAAACAGTAAAAAAAAAACCTCTTAACGTATCGGGCAATTATTTAGCTATACGCAAACCATGAGGCTTCCATCATGGACCCAAGCAAAATTCTTAAAGTTGAAAGTTCCATTCATAGCAAGTCAAAGGTATAGCTACTGAAGAAGCAGCAACAATTTTAAAAGGTAGGCTCATTTGCTCTAAATAAACCGAAAATGCATTGAAAAAGAGGCAAATTAAGGAATATAGTGGATAAGATACACCCATTGGTTTGGACTTATCTGTAGAAAAACACAACAGCAACCCGAAGAAAATCATCTTAAATTATACTAGCAACTTACAAGTGAACTACATTAGGAGGAAGCTGGAATGGTAAGTCACCCTTGATATTGTTGTTGCTCACATCACTGCATGAGGTGCAAACAATGTGTATTTCGTCAGTGAGTAAGCCAATAGGTAAATGAATAAAAGTAAGTTATCTCCTTTCTAGTGTTGGTACTCACAAGTGGGTGACAGACGACAGGCTTGACAACTGATAACCCAAGGAGCCGGTTAATTTAAGGCCTGATAGTTTACTGCACATGATAGACACGGAAAGCAAATGGCATTAGGAAATTTAGCAGAGATAAAAGACATCACTGCTACAACTAGAAAGTACGAAATGATGGTTGATGGTGCATCAGCGTACATTTCAGTCACAGATGAGCCGGAGCATGTAATCCCTTTCCAATCATCGCCACAAGGGTCACCACCACTTGATTTCCAATCTAGGGTCTGAGGAGAGTTCAAGCTGGAATACATCCCATTAAGGGCAGACACTGCAATGACATTTCAAAATATAAACAGTTAAAATCATGATGCGGAGTAGGATGGCCTAACCTGCATCAAGAAAAGGTAAGAAAGAAACAAGACAAGCATGATTCCTAAATGATCCTTCAAAATGACAAAATAGCAATTCAATCGTCCCATTCGTTTTCAGTGACATGCAATATACGTACAAATACAATCGCCGTTTGTGCATATATTATGTTGATATATACAAGTTACTCATTGTTCCAAACTTTGCACACTTTATTACTCCTAGACCATTTTTCCCAACAATCTTTTCCATTTAAACGATCACGTTCTCTAAATGAAAGAACATATCAACCACAACAAATTATTCTACAGATCAAAAACACAAACACCGCCACCATTCGAAACCAATAATGCTTTGCTTCCCACCAAGAGAAAAGAACCATACCATCATCAGAATCCGTCTTCGACCGCACATCAGAAACAAGAACCCCGATGACGACAAATACAACCCCGAAAAACTTCGAAAACATATTCCGGTCCACCGTTCCACGACTCAACCTTCCACACACAGACACAAAACCTTCAAACCAACAACGCAGTCATCTAACCAAGAAACCCTAGAACGAATCCGAGAAGACGAAGCGAGACAAAAATTTGGAGAGCGATCAAAACCGCGAAAACGATAACTGAAAAACTCAGAGGTCATGGACATTGCTATTTTTGGGTGATTATGGCTAAATTTAGGGGCTTGGTTGAGGTGGATGTGAGGATGGGAGAAAGGGGCGCTGAGTTCGCCGGAGAATATGGGAGGGAAGAGAAGAGGAGGAGACGGCCGAAGATTTCCGGCGGCCGGCGGCCATTTATCGCTCTGTAGTCGCCACCGCTCCGCCTCCATTTTTCCGGCGGGGCTAACGGAATGTGTGTGTAAAGACAATTGAAGCTTCAAAACGTCCTGCTTCTTAGTCACACGTAAATTATAATTAATAAATTTAATATGATTATTAAAAAATTTATTAATTTTATATAATTTTATCACGTGGAATAGAAAAAAATAAATGTAAAAAAAATTATATGATATAAAATAAGGATATTTAATAATTTTTTAACATCCTAAACTTGTCTTATATAATAACATTATAAGGTGTATAAGACGTTTATTTTTAATAATATGTTATAATTTATCCACGACATGAGGGAGTAAAATAAACTTGAAGTTAGAATGTTAGTCCTTTCATCCCGAAATTATTGTGACGTATATCAATGTAAAACTTGATATGCGTATAACGACGATTAAATATAATAGTTTTTTTTTCTAATATATCGTGAAATAATAATTATTGTATAAGTTACGTATTTCGGTGTAATACATACTACGAAACGATCGGATTCGATTTGATATGAAAACGAAACTTATATTCATATTTATAAAACAATATAAAATGAACACATATTGTAATAATTATGTAGCGGAAGGAATAATACGGAAAATGGTCTTTGTCGCCAAAGACAATTAGTTAGCTGCTTCAAAACATAAAATACATCATTTATAACACAAATGACATGGATTGGGGTTATGATACTTAATAAATCATTTTAACAAAAAAAGAATGAATCATGATATTCAAAAAATTTCGAACTATAAAGGATCATGTGATTTTCTTTTTATTTGATGAAATTTTGTCTTTGTGACATGGATTGTAACAAAAATGATATTTTTTTATTTTTTTCGATATTTTTTATTTATCATTTTATTTATTGAATAATTAAGAAATAAAATAATGATAAAATCACAAATCAAAATGATATTGAACCGTTTTCATTAATCATTTTATTTATGGAACAATAAAAAAACATAACTTAAAATAATATTTTTTATACTTTAAAATAGTCAGATGGATGTCTTTTACATCATAACTCAAAATCATTTTATTTACAACCCCCTCAAACAAATATATTGTAAACCCTTTTTTTAGAGTTCGAGGCTTAGAAACCATTGTTGATGCTATTAGGCTGACCATACAGCCTCAGTTCTGAACTTCTGATCATCCGGTCCAACATCTTCACCCGGCCCACACCCCTCTCCCCAAAATCATCCCCAAATCGATCATTCAATTTCTAGGGTTCCAAATCATCCATCCCCTTTCTCATCAATGGCGAGGAATTTCTTCAACGAGATCCGATCCCTGAAGCTCAAGGACCTGCCCGATCGGATCCTCCCAATGCTGTCCCCAAACAACCTCAAGGCCGCCGTCGGTCGAGGCCTCGACAACTACCACGCCAAGTACATCGAAACCAGCTCCGTCGATCCGCTCTTCCATGTCTGCTTCGGCGGCATGGCGTTGTCGTATCTGGTTGCATTGCCCGAGGAACGCCGCCACCTCGAGCATCAGCAGCACGAGAAGGAGCATCATTGATCGACAGGTTTTGTGTTTGTTGTTTGTGTTATTTGTTGGTGTTTGAATCGTGTTGGTGTTTGGTTGGATTGTGGTTTTGTGTGTGGTGGTGAGTGTCGATGTGATGCGAGGGGTTGGTTTGTGACTTTTGTGGAGATTGACGTGGTTTGAAGGGCGGACATATATTTGGTTGGGCTGCCTATTGGGCTCACGATACCATATTTAACCTTTGAGGGTGGGACCCATGATCAATTGGCAATGTAAGGAATGGCTCAGGATCTATGTATGTATTGTTCTCAAAATGCTTGTTGTGGTGCGGATTGTGGTCAGGGTTATGTGGATAATCTGATTATGTAGCGGGCAGGTGATGAACATTTGATGTATCATGGTTGAATTATGAGGAAATTGATTGGGGAGATTGAGGCTTTGTGTGTGCGAAATGTGAATAGAATGCTTGGATTAGTTGGTCTAACAAATGCAGGAGTGGTCGAACAAACACATATTAGACATTTGGAGAGTATGTTGTAGTTGTTCAAGAAGAAAGACTACTTTGACCCCTTTACATTCTTTGTGCTGTTGAAGTGCGCTGGCTCATGTTATTGCCACATTGAGATAGATACTGCCTATAGATCCAAGGTTGAAATGCACTGAGTTGAATTGTTATATATGGGTCTGGGGATGTTCATTCTGTATGATTTACTGTGAACTCCATAGGTTTGCAATTTTGATATATCATTATGAACTTGTAGTGGAGTGCAGAGATCTCAAAAACTTATCTTATGGCGTTATCTTATCATACATTATAATTACAAGTGGTATTTTGCTGCAAAATATACTACCGAATTGCAGTAGTAGCAACTATGCAATTGTTCTGTGCTTTTGACATTGAAGGTTAATTTCTGAGATGTCATGTCATCTTGCAAGATGATTTTTTAGCGCATAGATTTAAAAGATTTTAGATTGAACGTCAATCAAGATGATATGCTAGAAACTCTTTAGACATGGAGATGTGGTTGAATTATTGAAACTCCTTCATCATGCTTTTGGACATTGTAAGTGGTTTCCGTGTAATAGTTAATGCACAGATGATCATAGTTGAATGCACATGTATCTGCAGGTCGGAGTGGAGCTCATATCCTCAGTTTCACCGAGGAAAAGGGTGGCTGTGAGAGCTGCTTCTGCCATTTCATTTCTGTTTTTCCTGTTTTGTGGCTCAGCTGTGGCTGTTCGAATAAATTGGCAAACATTGGCTTCTATTTTTCCCATTGTTTCGATGTTGTCAACTCTTGAATGATAATGGTAATACAAGCTGTATCCACAATCTTTTAAGCTTGAAGTGATTTGATTCACAATAGCTACTCAAATGCCATGCAGTTTTTACTTGTCTCTTCCCTCCATGTTTTTTTATCTTGACGCACAACGTTTTTGCAACTCGCTTTGTTAAGGTTCTTACGCCCCTATGCACTCGATTGCCTTCCAAGACATTGGTTGCTTCCTACAGCAGAGCGAAAAGTTTCTTTCTGCTGAAGAGTCCGAGTTTGAATATGAGAATCAGCCTCAACAATTGAATCCTGCTGTATCTGTTCACATAGCAGCATACAGCAACAAAATCTGCAGTTTGCATTTATGTCTGCAGAGATACTTTAGCAAGCCAAGTGAGATGGCTAATATTATCTGTTCGTTACTACCTCGATCATTTTGATGTTTATGCGCTCGTCCATGTTATCAGATGTTATCAGAATCGCGCCTCGTCATCTTTTTTCAATTACTACTCAAACCCATTCAGTCTCGAATCTGACTTAGCATAATAGAATAGAGACGTGCTTATGGCAGAACGGTATTCAAGTTTATAAACAGATGCAAAGATACAACTCGATGGCGTAGATCATGTACATTTAAGTGCCTGCTTTCTATGTTGATTAATCCATTTGAACAACCACATCTCCTCCTTAAATGGACGCTTAATGCACTCAAGTGACCAAAAAGTGGCTGAGCCATCAGCAACTTGAGTCACATTATTGCCAATAGCACAAGTTGGAGAGTTGAGGGCAAGGCACAGATGAGGATGGTTGAAAATTGCCACGATGCTGCACAGCGCGATTTCCAAATCATCCTAAGAAGATGCTGGTTGCTGATAGGCTCCTAGAATATAGGATGTACTAGTTGTTTAGATCAACATTCGGCATCATTTTCACAGCTGCGCGAAGCAACACATTCCGTTCTGATAATGTTTCTCCGGTGGGAAAATGACCCGGATTACACATAGACGAAATCGACATCAAAACGAGAGAATCCACATAGACCAAGTCTGCTCTTCTCTTGATCTTCGTCAACCCCTTATTCCACACATCTCAAGCCGAACATGTCACAGCTACCCAGAAAACAGCAACCGACTTGACCACAGAGAGGACAGAACACGGATGAATATTCATCCATGGCCAGGACTAAAATGGAGAGGAAGAACGGGAACTCTAATGATTTAGGACTGCATGACTCATGCTCAGAGCAGCCGCGCCCCCGATTCATGATTATCCCAGCAGCGGGACTAGGCACTTGATTTCCATATCGTATCCAGAAAAGAGCAACATAGTCATGATCACCCAGTACTTCAGATGGCTCCAGAGTAACCGAGACAAGATAGGAGAGAACTCGGGGTGCCGGTGGCCCTTGGGTCCATTTGATGCTTCATCACCTCACTTTCGTTATGGTGTAGGATCTTCAAAAAGAGGTCGTCACATGAATCTGGATCTGGTAACAGCAGTCGATGAATAAGCAGATTTTCATCCCTGCTCGAGCCAGGGACAATCATAAGGGAACAGTATCATTCCTCAAGATTTAGCACAAGTTCCACAACAAAGAGTTCAGCATCAAATCTGAGTCCACAAGGATCCGCAGGGAAAACAAGTCCATCCACCATCCCACCAAACACATACATAAACCGCCCAGAGTAATCCGTACATGCAGCATGAAATGAACGCGGGTTGGGCTTATAGGTGCCAGCTTTCAACTTCCTCCACATCATTAAGGCTTTTGCACTAGCTGAGAAAGAACACCCTTTGAAGCTAGGGATCGAGTTCACATCCAACAGCCAGAAGTCATTCTTTCGGCGTCTGTCTGAGTCTTCACCACCATAAACCAGTACCCGACCTCCTATAATCACCACAGCTGAGTGACCAACTCGTGGAAGAGAAACTCCTCCTGGGATAGCTTTCAAGTCGAAATACAACGGTTTCCATTTCAAACGGCATAAGGAGGTATCGAACAGCCAGACATCATTCAGCACCTCATACCCGGATCCCCTACCTCCAAATAGAACGGCCCTTGTCCCATCTATGCAAGTTAGTGTATGTCCTGAGCGTGGTGGTGGCGACGGATGCATCACAGCCTCATGCCAAGTACCAAAATTAAGATTGTCGGCAAGATCAAGGATCCATGTGTCACCCAATCTAAGGCCGTTCGAGCCAATACCTCCGAAGATGAGCATTTTCCTGTTGGTGATGGAACAAGCAGCATGGGCTCCACGGGGTGGCGGCACTGGGTTACCTACTTCAAGTGGCCTCCAGAGCAACGTGGGACCAAATGCCTCATTTTGAATGACACGGCCGATCCAAGTATCGTTCAGACGAGCACCTCGGTCATTGATGCCTCCGAATACAATAAGACTATCCCCGATTACTACACTAGTATGACCAAAGCGTCCACTGGGAAAGCCTGAACCTGTTTTCTGCCACTTCAACACTGTTTTACAGTCTTTACCAAGACATGCCACCCAAGTATCGTCAAGTTGGCGTCCTGACAGCAAAATGCAAAATCTCACATCAGAAGCAAACAATGCAGTGATATGTTCATTGGTTTTGAGTTGCGGACAAACTTTGACTCTTATGATCGTCTTTCCTGAATAGATTTACATACAACACAACACTACCAGAATGGGTATTCATTTCCAAGAACACGAAACAAACATCTTCTCCAGAGAATGAAGATCATGCATGATGTGCACAGGAAGGATCTTCGACTCGAACCAGCTTCAAATGTGACTAACTGACTAACTATCAACCCTTTCCTAGTCAGGCCGACACTCCAGCTACTGTACACAATGGTAAACGTGACCTTCAGTCTTGTTCTATCTTATGTTGAACTCGACATCTTATTTCCCACAGAGCGCGATTTCCTGTTCTAGGTTTCTAGTTTATCACAAATCTCAATGCTCAACATTTTGAACAGCAACACCAAAGCCAGTCCTCCCTCTTAATCTTCATTCCCATCTCACAATCATCACACAATTAGCGAAACTATGAACACCACCAAACCACAAGCTAACAAACCACACAAGAAACTTCTCAATCAACCAATTCAACCAAAACCAAGAAACGGGCACCGTCAAAATCCCACAAATCTCACCTCCTTCACATCCACCACCAAACACCACCAAGCACCCACCTACAAAATTCATCGAATGCGACGCCCTCGCCCCCGGCACCGCCACCGCTACCTCATCCCCAACACCACATCCCAATCTCCCACACCTCACCTCATCCAACTCCACCACCTTCCCATACGCCCTCATCCACCCATCCCTAACAACAAAGGGTTTGATGGAATCGACACAAGGAATCCCCCAGTCCCGCCTGCAGACGGATTCCCAGAGCGTGTCGGAACACGCCAGGGATCGGAACCGTCTGCAGGTGAGGGAGAAGGAAAGGATTGAACTTGTGGGCAGTAGGAGCAGGATTGACAGGAGCTGGTCGTCTGATAAACGGGTGATCGGTGACCCGTTGCTTGATCGTGCCATGAGAGATTGATCGTCACCTTGTCTGGATGGTTGATGTGATGATTGTGTTTGTGTTATTGCTTTGGGGATATTTGGGTGAGTTTGGGAGCTGAAGATGAAGGAATGTGTTGAACACTTGAATGAGGTTATGTACTGTTATGGGTATGGGAAGAAATCACTGTCATGTGGGATTACCTTTTTGTTGTTATCCTCATCATCACTGTATGGAACTTCTCAGAAACAAGATGTGTTCGGATGAAGATGAAGAATGTGATGCATCAGTTTAGGTACCATTGACTGTAATAGAGAATCGGCAATTCCAACCTTCTCGCACCATAGACAACACTCGTTATCGCTATTAAATATGTCACATAATATGAGGTGTAGTTTTTAAGAGTTCGATTTAGGACTTCTAATTCTATGCCATTAGTTCCATCTATAGATATCTCAAATGAGGGTGACATTACAACAAAAATAACTTGAGAATTTTCGTCATGAACAAGGTCTAAAAAGATCGAGACATAAATTGAATTATCTATCACGAATAACAAATAGATTGTTTTTCAATGTTTTGATGACGACAAAGAACAAAAGAAAAACTAAATATAAGAAATAATAATCTCTTCGTCCCATTCAAATTATAACGGTTTGATCAGACAAGATAATTTATGTGTATGTTGAATTCATAAGGAATATTAATTTTGTTCTTATGAATGTGTAAGATAAAAGAAAAAAAAAAGATAAATGATAATGGGTGAGTTGATGTGATATAAAGTAAGAATATTTTTATATGAAAAAAGTTGTTAAATATAAAAATATTGTAATTTAAATAAGATATCCTAAATTGAAAATGTGTTGTAATTTAAATGAGATGAGGAAGTATTAAAAACGATATCAAAACAAAAGCAAGTCACAAATAAGAAATGCATTACTTAAATAAAAAATAGTATTCAAATCATATGATATTTTCAAAATAACTGTTAGCGTTGGTAAAGTCATTATCTTGAACGATTTTTTTTTATTTCTCTCTTGTCGAATGCATTAATTTATATAGCTTTTTCATCCATCTGTAAGAAAACCTATTTTCTTCATGTTATTTCTTTAATTTTGACAATTTTTTTTTGTTTTCCAAATATTAATTATCTTATTAAATTTCTCTAATTCGATAATAAAACCATGATTATCATCATTTTGGTTGCAAATATGAAAATATCAAACAAGGGAAAAGGAAAAATGTCAAAAATTGTTAAAGTCGATTGATTCACTAACGACAATAACTATTATGTAAATTTCATATTATTTGGATAGTGTTTTTGTAAATATTAAGATTTGAGTTGTCTTTGTATAAATTCCTAAGATTTGGGATATTTATTTGGATAATGTTATTATATACTCCTAGATTTTAGTACTATCTTTGTGGCATGTATAACAAGACCTCATAGAACCTCTAGGCTCTAACACGAGTTCAATGGGAAAAAGTCCTTATATTTACTAAACCCGCCTGCTTGACGGAGCTCATACACCATACTGCAAGCTTGGACAGCAATCGACAAAACAATAGATCAGGGAGTACCTTAAGACAACAAGAGGCAAGATAGATGAGAAACTTGCATTCCAAAACCATTGCATCCCAGCAGGTTACCAGTTTTCCCGACGTTCGGAATCGAGGAACTGTAAGCCAAACAACACACAAGCTATCGATTGGCTCCCAATGAAATATACAGCGGGCAAACTAACATAAGCACGCATAAGGACATGAATATGGGTTTCCACGTACGTGAAACGTTCTCGTCATTGCGTCAAGTTCAAATGTCGATTGGGTCAGTGAGTGAGAAACAGTAGACTGCCATCAAGATAACCATTCTTGAAAAGCTAGAGATCATAATAAAGATACGAGGAAGATTCAAAGAAGCGGAAACAGCAACCTCCTTGTGCCGCAGCAGTCAAAAGTACGATAAGGGGTATATGGTCGGCTTTTCTCTTGGGATAGATGCCTTGTTATTCAGAACGCTCAAGCAACGACCCCTTCAATCTTGATGAACGGCGTTACAGCATGTTAAGTATGTTGGAATGCATCACGCACAGGAACAATATTTTAGAAACAAATACAGGGTTTCACTGAAGGGCAATAACAAAGAAAACCTTCAAATATCAAGCACACCGCTGGAAAATGAACATAGCTTCATTTCAGCCATGATCATACATCAGCTGTTTAAACATGAAGCTTGGCGAAGCTGTCAAGCAACGGATCAGTTCAATGAACACAACTGATCATAATTTCTCATATCAGAGCAATCCTTGTTGGTTTATATCGTGATGATGATGCGTGGAGAGCCAAAAACTTGGTGAGAAATACTCCCCGTTTTTGATTTTTTTTTTTATTGATTTCTAATCTACCCATGAGTTACGAGCTTTACCCTGAGCTCTTGTTTTACAAAACAATCTAAGTCCTATTTATAAACGGAAAGAGGCGGTGTATTACCTAACAAAACAAACAAGGTGTTCTTTCCTTCTTTTCAGCGCTTAACAGAATAGTGAATAGTACGAGGTCGGTTATACTTTTCTTCATTCGTGAGCTTCTTCTCTTTGATCTCATTTGCTTTCCAGTCAAGGATTACGGCTCACAATCCTGATATAAGGGAATTCCTAATTCCGGAACATTTCTCATATCGGAAAAGCCTCATACCGAGACATTCTCATGCCAGAGAGTATTTCCCCATATCGAGTGACATCTCATATTGAATCTAGTGCATTTCTTGATTTCGGACCATACGCGTTTCTCATTTCCGGGCTTTCCTCGTCAATCAGAACACAAGTCAAGGCCCTCGAACAATTGATGTCGTTGATCAGCGTTGTATACCTATGGTGATTGATCACTTCCAGGTTTTCAAAATGTATCGATTACCTTACATTACAAGAGTAACAAAACAGACGGTGAAAATCAGAGAAAACCCCCCAACAAATATCAATACACAGAATGTCATCACAGTTCTGCCGCTATTAAACCAAAACTAGTACTAGTACTAATCAAACCCTAACCCAACATATACAAAGTGTACAACCACAACAAGCGTTGGAATCAGGGAAGAATCACAACACAAACCTAAAGCGGCAAGATTCACCACACGCATCGATAGAGCCACATTCTCCTTGCCGGCGCTATACTTGACGCAGCGATCCATGTTTGAGCCTCAATGGAGTGTTTTCAATTTTATAATGAGATGATGTTTGTCCCCATGTAGTACTCACTCGATTTTCCTAATAAATACTCATTCCGTCTCAATTTATACATCATTATTTGATATCAAATTTTCATGTATGTGTGAATTTTTATGAAATTTGATTAAAAAAAATTAAGATCGGTGATGTTTATTATAGCAATCAAGTGAAGATGTAGTGATATACTGTAACATAATATATTGATTTGATTATTTTTAGATTAAAAATTTATTAAAAGAGAAAATTATACGTATGTTGGGACATAAAAAAATGTTATATATATTATAAATCGGAGAAAATATAACACTGCATAATAATTGATGTAATTGATTGTCCATTTGATAGTATGTACCTTAAATTAATTTTGATATCTCATATTAAATTTGAAAAAAATTATTATTTAATTGTACAGTTGATTATTCATAACATTTTATTTATTTATTTATTGTGGGATGGACGAGTATAACTTTATTCATGTGGACTTTGGTTCTCCGTAGCAAACAATTGAATGTAAAAAACAAAGAGTTCCGCAGATGATATCCATATGATTTTCTCATGGTTGGTACCAGATCCGTGACATTTACAATAATGTCTATTTCAAACCACGTTTCGTAAACTTTCAAAGGCGAGCCTCATGATTTTGGCTCTTTCTTGTGTCGATCTCATGACCAAATGGTATAGCTTAGCTAGATAGCTAGAGAGATCGCTCTTGATGGCCATAACATGAACAAACATCGAGGGCATTCTGCCCGCCTAAGATTATTGCCGTTTGTTAATCAGTTAAAGGTTCATAGTTATCGCATCCATCATAATCAAAGATAAAAGATTATTCGATAACTAAGCATGATTATGATGGTCCAAATACGATTTGTCGTGTCACAAACTACACATCTTCAAAGATTAAACCCCAATTCATGTCTCCTACTGTATTTAGTAAAGATTATCTTTTAACGGGATAATTTTTATATTTTAAAAATATCTATTTGTGTAGGTTGAATCATTGATTTCTTACCAAGTTTTTTTTTTTAAAAAATCAATAATAAAAATACATTTAATATACACAAATAGATATTTTTGAAGGTATTTTCGATCTTTTAATATGAGGCCAATATCGAATTTCTGTACATGGACCAAACTTCTATGTGCATAGTTTGTTGCAGATCTTGCGCTGAATACAACCACAAATCATACATTTTGAATGTAAAAAAGAATAGGCGGTCCATGCTGTTAGATCTGTCCCTTTGTGGTGTATGTCTTGATGCATGTGCATAAATTAGCATTAGCAAATTCTATTGGTACTAATGATCGGTCAAATTTGTTTACGTAATTATCTTAATAAACAAACAAATCATAAACTCAATGGGCCTCGTGTTTGGGTTATAAACATACTCGTTTTTTGTCAAGCCGGAGCTCATATTTGGTTGGACTTCTACAAGAAATTGACGGAAATCATATAAAATATTGTCAAAGTTTTGAAGATTAACCCGGACGTTATCAGAGTTCATCGATCGATCAAAACATCAATCAAAATTTAACCAGAATGCATCAGACACACGCTCCAACTTTCAGCAGAATTTCAAATAAAGTTAGTAATCAATCACACACAAGAAACAAACAAGTACTACTAATTCACAATGATTACAAACACAATTATGAACGCTCCCCAAACAGTCTCTTCCATGAATCATGTCAAATTCATCTTCAACCTTCAATTTAATCACCAAAAATAGAAATTTCCACAAAAACAGAACAAAAACCCTCTGCTCTAAGCCCTAGCACTCAGCCCACCCCTCTTCTCTATCTGCCACCTTCCTTTTCCTCCGCTTCGCCGCCGCCGGTGCAATCCTCGCCGCCGCGGCCGCCACCACCTTCGCCGGAACCCTAGTCACCTCCTCCACCCTCCTTACATCCCCACCGCACAACCCCAACCCCACCCAAAACAACGCCGCTAGAGCAACCCTAAACGGAGCCCCGGGCAGCCTCCTGCCCATGGCAGCTGCCCGGAGCAAGCTGACCGTGACCGGAACGATCGAATTACTATCCTGCCCTAGCCTCCTGCACCAATTCTCCAACACACCTTCGATTTTCGAGTCCACGCTCGCCGGTGCTCTTCGCAATCGCCTCGATGAGGAGATCTCGTCGTCGTCGTGGTAGTTCGAGTTTCGAGGAGCGGATGAGGTCGATTTCGGATCAGAAGTGCTCGATTCTCCCGTCGAAATGGATACCGAAGCTGATGACAACGATGAAACTGCATCGAGATTGTCGTCGTCGTCGATGAGTGTTGTGTTGATTGAGTCGTGACTGGTCTGCTTTGAGCTGATGATGGAGCGACGAATATGACGAGCGACGAGGAAATTCGCCTCGTGGACCTCGGCGTCGCATCGCCGACACAAGTACGCAGAGTCCGATTCGCAGAACACGGTGGCGTCTTGGTTACACAGTTCACAGCAATATTTGATCATCTCCGTAGCCATATCGACGATATGTAGTACTCTTCGTCGATGTATTTGCTCCGCTTCTTTGACAATCGACGGAATTATCTGGATTGGTGTTGTAATCGGTTTGTTTGTTTTGATGATATAATTGTGCCCTCGACCATGCTGGATTCGAGGGAAGGGAAATATATAGAGAGAGGGGAATGCGGTGGAGGAAATGGAGGAGACGAAAGAGGCGGTGGTGGTGATGTAAATACTGTGAAAGAATTTGTAGAAGGAATCCGAGGAAGGTGGTGTATGAGAAGGAATTTTTATAAAGGACAAAAAGGGATGAGTTTTGTGATGGAGGGAAAAAAATTGTGGTGAGAAAGGAGTTGGAGTATTGTAATGAGAGGAAGGAATCGAGGGAGAGCGTGTCATGGGTACGGTTCAGGGGATTGTTGGTGGAAAAATTGTGTGATTTTTGTGGGAAAGGGGGAATGTGTGAATGATATGTGAGGAGCTGCCAACACACAGGGAATTGGCGAAGGAAAGAAAAAGAAAAAAAGAAAAAAAAGCAACAGTCGTTTGTCAATTGTGCACACAAGATATATACTGTGAAAGGTCATGTAAGGTAGACTATTGTTTTTCATGTTACATTCCACTTGTTAAAAACCCTGTTGTAGAAGGAGCGAGTTTTATGTAACAGTTAAAAGAAGTGACGTTTATTGTATTCCTTTGATTTTTTTTAATTGTAATAATTTGACTGTATATATTTGTTAAAATGAAGTTAATTCGTATCGTGAGACGATCACACGTCATTTTTTGAAAAAAATATTGTGAAATATTAATAATAATTTGAGATACATATTTTAACTAGACGTTAGTGGCATAATTTGTTGGTTTATTAAGACGACAAACGAAACTCCTCAAAATACGTATTAATAACGAAAAAACTCGAATATTAAAATTAAATTGAGACGGAGGGATACATCTTTAAACAAAAAAGAGAGTGAAGACAATTTAAATAAGAAGATGTTCAACGTAGGAGTATTAAGAGTTAGGGTGAATATAATATTGCCAAGTTGTTACTTCTGTTGTCGAGATTATGTCTTCAAAATGTCATAATGACTGTAACATCAAAGTACTGGCCGATTATATGTAGACGATGAACCAACGATGTCAAAATGGACATACATGACCCGAGTCTAAAGGTTGCATCATCTCAGTGAACCAAGAATTGTCAGGTTCTATTTGCCCTCTCACGATCCAAGTTAAGCTTAAGCAGCAACCAGAAATGGAGCCATATAGCCAATACTCAATGGACAATGAAAAGACACACATTGCATCAACTAACCACACATAGAGAGCATGGAAAAAGAGGACAACAAGTTACTCATATCCACACATAGCCTGGAACCAATATGAGATATTTTTTCCTCTTTTGTTGCATTGCTTGTGCAGTCGGCTATCAAGACGGATTTGAACACAAGTTTCA
>LIEC01011276.1:0-47988 GCA_001925005.1 Drosera capensis
GGGGAGAAGAAGATGACGTTTGGAGTTCCAAAGGTGTCACATCCGAACAAGCTTTGTGAGGCTTGTTTGACGACTACGCAGACTAGGCTCCCTTTCCCAGACCAGACAACTTACAAAGCAAAGAAGCAGCTAGAGTTGCTGCATGCCGATCTATGTGGGCCAATCACGCCAAGCACACTTGCCGGTAACTCGTATTTTCTCCTCATTGTCGATGATTATAGCCATTGGATGTGGGTTTATCCACTCAAAACAAAAGACGAAGCATGTTCTGTTTTCAAAAAGTTCAAGGTTCTGGTAGAGAACATGACTAATCACAGAATAAAGACCTTGAGAACGGACCGTGGAGGAGAATTTCTCTCGAAAGAGTTTACAAGGCTATGTGAAGAATGGGGTATCCAGAGGCATTTAACTGCACCGTATACTCCTCTGCAAAACGGTGTGGTGGAGCGGAGAAATCGGACCGTGATGGCCACTGCTAGATCCTTACTCAAGAGCATGCATGTTCCTCCCGAGTTTTGGGGAGAAGCCGTGAAACATGCGGTGTACCTGCTGAATCGATTTCCTACAAAGGCGTTAGGGGAGCACACCCCGTACGAGGTTTGGAATGACCGTAAACCCCATCTCGAGCATGTGAGAGTATTTGGCTGCACAGCATATGCGAAGGTGACAGTACCACATCCAAAGAAGTTGGATGACCGGAGCCAGCCATGGTTTACCTTGGAGTGGAGGAAGGGTGTAAGGCACATCGCCTTTACAATCCTCAGCTGAAGAAGCTTCATATAAGCAGGGATGTGATCTTCCAAGAGAACCTTGGGTGGAACTGGAGTGTAGATACTGATGGCGGATTCTCAGAGTTCGTCTTATCTGAGAATTCAAATTCCAAACCAGAAGAACCGGAAGGCACACCAGAGTCAACCACTGGTGTTGGTTATTCATCACCTACGACAGGAGAGACAAGTCCATCTACTTCTACTTCACGCATATCATTACAAGTTCCAGAGTCCCCGGAGAGCGGCCCTATACGTCTTAAAGACATCACAGACATTTACGCCAACACAGAAGAAGTATATCTTGATGATGGTGAAGATGAGCTGATGATGTTGGAGTCTGACGAGCCAACTTGTTACCGAGAAGCAGCAACTGAGAGTGCCTGGTATCAGGCAATGCAAAAGGAGCTAGAGTCCATTGAGAAGAACAACACTTGGACTCTGACCGAACTTCCACTAGGCCATAAATCCATTGGTATGAAATGGGTGTTCAAATTGAAGAAGGACTCAGACGGACGGGTTATTAAACACAAAGCCAGGCTAGTGGCTAAAGGGTATGTCCAGAGACAAGGCATAGATTTTGAGGAAGTGTTCGCACCCGTTGCAAAACTTGATACGGTTCGAGTGATACTTGCACTTGCTGCGAATCGGAGTTGGGAGGTACACCATATGGATGTCAAATCAGCATTCCTCAACGGAGAGTTAGAGGAGGAGGTCTATGTCACTCAGCCTGAAGGGTTCGAGGTGCAAGGCCAGAAGCATCTGGTGTATAGGTTATCGAAAGCTCTTTATGGGCTTCGACAGGCTCTGCGAGCCTGGAATATTCGGTTAGACAAAAGCCTGAAGGAACTTGGGTTTACGAGGTGCTCTCAAGAGCAGGCAGTCTACACTCGAGGTGAAGGAGATGCAACACTAATTGTTGGAGTATATGTTGATGACCTCATTGTGACAGGAGGCAACACAGGAGAAGTCAAGAATTTCAAGAAACAGATGATGACGGAATTTGAGATTAGTGATTTGGGACTTCTCTCGTACTACCTCGGGATTGAGGTTGAGCAGAAGGAAGGATGAATAAAGCTGAAGCAGTCAGCTTATGCCAAGAAGATTTTATCAAAATTCGGCATGGCAGAGTGCAATGCCACTAAGTATCCGATGGAGCCTAAACTACGACTTCACAAAGATTCAGAGGGAGTTTCTGTGGATGCTACAGAATATAGGTGCATCGTTGGATGTCTCAGGTATCTTCTACACACCCGACCAGATCTCTCATTTGCCGTTGGGATGACGAGTCGGTATATGGAAAGACCCACTATAATGCATCACAAGGTTGTGAAGCTAATTCTGAGATATTTAAAGGGAACGGTTGATTACGATCTTATCTATATGAGCTGACAACATGAAGAATCTTTCATCGGTTACACAGACAGTGACTTAGCCGGTGATCACGATGGAAGGAAAAGCACTAGTGGAATGGCTTTCTACATGAATGAAAGCTTGGTGTCTTGGAATTCACAGAAACAGAAGACCGTCGCATTGTCATCATGCGAGGCTGAGTTCATGGCAGCCACAGCAGCGGCATGCCACGCTCTTTGGTTACGGAACATGCTTAGTGAACTGACAAAAACTGTGCCAAAGCCAGTGACCCTGTTGGTGGATAACAAATTTGCCATATCCCTCATGAAGAATCCTGTGTTTCATGGTCGCAGCAAGCACATAGAGACACGATATCACTTCATAAGAGAGTGTGTGGAAAAAGGGCAGATTATGGTGAAGTTTGTGAGCACCGGAGAACAGCGGGCTGACACACTGACAAAAGCAATGTCAGGTGTTAAGTTAGCTACCATGCGTCAGTTGATGGGTGTTCGTAATCTGGGGGCATGTCAAGATTAGGGGAGAGCATGTTAGCAAATAATCTTGACCAAAATGCATAAAACGTTTCCCCCGGCCATCACTATTCCACAGCCACTATTACACGTTTTTTGTACAAAAAACGTGTTTTACAATTCGTTGATTTAGCCCTATTAATAGGTTAGCAATTCAATGTATCAATGCACCTCAATCAAGCAATAAAACAAAATCAGAAAAGGGTTTTAACCCACCAAATCTCCTTGTATTAAAATTACAAGCACTACGCCGCCGACTACCACACCTCAACAGATATGACGCACTCCTTCGGGCAAACCTAAGGAGAACTCTTCTACGATATTGGATGCCTTTGGATGTATTTCTATTCATCAATTAGTTAATTAGCCTGGCAATATATATAGTGTGAATGATGAATAAATAGATGAATTATGGTAAATAGAAACAAATTGGTTTTATTTTATTTTTTTGAGAATAGGAACAAATTGATTTAATAAAATAAAATATGATACTTAAGTAAACATGGGTTGTTGGGTTGGAAACAGCGAAGTTCGAATCATTGAGTTTTTGTTAGATTATTTCTAAACTAATTCCTGCAGTTTGACTACAGAATACTTTCCATGTAATGCCCTAATTTTCCATAACATAATAATATAAATGACGTTATTGTCGCTGATTCCCAATACCTTAGGTAGACAAAAATTACTTAACCGATTTAGGTATCGAAATAAATAAAATCCACTTAGACATAACCAATAACATTATCAAATACAGCGGAAACTTCTCATTTATTATATATTTTATTTAGTTCATAAACCATAATACAGTAAAAGCATATTAGCACCAGAACCTATATCACATATGTCGGTTGACTCTAACTCCTGAAAACAAAGAGAAGAGAAAAACACAGAAAAATAGTAACCGTTAACAATATGAGCTCAATAACGTGTCGATTCCCTTACCAGAGGTTACACGAAAAAAGAACATAAGAAAAAAAAAAGACAAATGACCACTTATGTTCTTTGTTCCAGCACTCTGAAACTTATCATACAAATCCGGCATTCACAATTATCATTTTAAAAATACAGTAAAAACAAACAATAGATAACCTCAGTGTTATAATTATGCCCATGACGAGACTTATTCACTTTCAACGTATCAAGCTTTATTCAAGTTTAGTAAAAGGGACATCCGCGAAATAGGATCGGTTAAACCGAAGCCCAATGTCTCCTGCAGTGAGTTTCCCTCGATGAAAGAATGTCACCATCAATTCACTGTATAACACATATAACAGATACAATGCTTTTTTTGTTTTATATTATGGAGTTATCGTATCAATTATGGATTTATACTCCTTTCACACATTCACCCTTATTATACCAATAAATAAGACTATGCAAAGTGCTCATCTTGCTGACGGACATTTAACTACTACTTGCAAATTGAAGAGTGTAGTACTCCACCTTTTAAGGTATACAAATGCAAGTTTATGAATCTGTAGTTGTCTATACTTCATAGTAACGAGCATCATGAGGATTACAAAAAATATCAATCCTAATGATGATCTCATACTAACAAGACTATACGTTCTTGGTTAATGCACCAAGTGATGGAACGATTGCGATCTTCTACTTCAAATAATGACTATTCTTCGAGTAACACACTGCTCTGTTTCTCGAGGAGAACGCAGTTTTGTTGTAAGGGCCCGAAAAATTTCATAAAATTTAATTTCAAGATAATTAATATGAATAATAAATTATCATATGTTATAATTTATTTTATAGAATTATAAGGCTTGTTTGATGATATAATAGTGAAAGAATACAAAATATGAATGAAATACAACCCTAATATGCAAATATGGAAAAATATGATTTTCATACGAAAATATCATAGTTATACAAAAATGACCTAAACATAATTTTGTCACTTGTTTTGCTTTATGTCAATTTCTACTCCATCTAAATTAGATTATTATCAACTAATTACCCAATAAATATCCACTGATTATCCACTTATTTTTCACTTAATTATTTTAATCAATTTTGTTTCCTATAAATACAAGATTTCTTCTCCTTGGAAAAACTTCTTAAGAACATAAAAGCACTCCTTATCATGCTGGTTAAGAAAATAAAAACACTCCTTATCAATTTAGTTTCCTATGATATTTGTACTACCATATATAGTTAAGTTATGATCTATATTCACTGTGATGGTTGGATAGTTATTAGGTGCTTGGGTTGAAATCAGACCTAGACAACGGATTGATAAACTGAAATCAATCTACCATACTTGTGTTGAAACTTTAATGAGCCTTGGCATATCATTATACAATGAAAACATGCGACAATTGTCTCTTATTTTTATGGCCGTTGAGACCTAAAGACTTTGGTTAGATTTCTCTTTGGGATGTCGTTTTTAAACGCATAGTATGGCGCGTTCCTAAAAAAAGCATAGGGAAAGAACACCTTCCTTTTATCAAAGCAGTACTAGGTACTGGTTTAGACAATGTGGTATATTATAATCTTCTATTTAAGATTATAAGGGGACTTGATTAATTATTGAGTCAACATAATTGTGACCTTTGAGCCCGAGGCTTTTGTATAAATGGTTTTGATATTATGTTTTTGCAAGGATAATGCTATCAAGACTAATGTGCATGAGACATTTGGGCTAGAAGATTATATCAACATATGAGATTGTATTGTTCAGTTTAATCATGCATGTGAATAAAGATTATGCAAGAATTTATATAACCAATGGTTACAAGTAGCTGATCTATGTAACAAGTTCTTGATTAAGATGAATTTTTATAAGTTCTTGATGTTGGGAGTTAAGCTAAACTATAATGATTTTGAATGCCAGCAATGTTATGTCTGTGCAAATTAATGAAGTTTCATGTAACAAGTACTATATGATAGGCTTGTCGTGATTTTCGTCTTAAGAACAATCTGTTGGGTACAAATCTTGTGCTCCAAATTCATGATATGAAATATATAAGAATGCTCTGCATTAGATATTATACTATAAATGATTTGAAACATTGTGAAGGTGCTAAGATGTACTGAACTGTACCACACTATGAAAGACATCAAATGAGGGAAGCTATTGCTTATTATTATCATTAAGGTGTGAATAAGCTTTGTGTTTAATCTGGAAGATAAGTTAGGAGTTCGGAGTTCCATAGAGTTTTGCATGATATACTCATCACAAGATGTCGACTTCAGATAAGACTAGTGAGCTCGAATCTAAAAATAGAAATGTGAAAACAAAATAATGAGATGTGCACTTATACAGGTTGCATAAATATTTTGGAGAACACTTTGTGAAGCTTTGGGTTTATAAATGCTACGTACTCAATATTTACAATCTAATAGTGACCGTGAAACAATGAGATGCACATATGAAAAACAACTATTAGAGTGCACTTCTATAGTTGGATTAATTATGAGCGTGAGGGGTTTACTAAACTAAGTGACACTGTGAGATGAGATAAATTTTGATGAAGAAATTTTTTGTAAGGAGGGAAGAATGTAAAGACCCGAGAAAATCAATAAAATTTAATTTTACGATTATTAATATGAATAAATTATCATATGTTATAATTTATTTTACAAAGTTATAATATTTGTTTGACGATATAATAGTGAAAATGTAAAATATGGATGAAATACAACCCTAATACTCAAATACAAAAAAATATGATCTTAATATGAAAATACCGTATTTATACGAAAATTACCCAAATCTAATTTTGGCACTTATTTTTCTTTACGTCAATTTCTACTCCACCTAAATTATATATTATCCACTAATTACATACTAAATATCCCCTTAACTATTTCAATCAATTTACTTTCCTATAAATACAAGCTTTCTTCTCTTTGAAAAAACTTCTTAAGAACATAAAAACACTCCTTATAATTGAAGAGAAGAGATAAACAAGAGAAGAAAAGAAGGAGAGTTTGAGGAGAAGAAGATAAGAAAGGGTTACAAGATAACGAGGATCCTTCGACATTAGTAAGAGGAGGTGAACTTTTTCTTTAGAAATTCTATGGAAAATCATACACTTTGTGATAAATTCCGATTCTAATATATGTTGAAGGCTCACATATCTAATTTTTGATAAAATTGATAGATCATAATTTGGAGTTATGAATTTCAAGATATAAATAAGAATATACGGATATATTAATCTACAAAAATTGATTATACAGATGAATTTGTGACTTGATTTGGAATTATACTATATGAGTTTGAGAACGAGCCCTATATCAATGGAAAGCTATTGATTACTCTTATAAAGAGGATGAGTGAGTGAAAGAAGTGTAAATCCATAATTGATGAGATAACTCAATGGAATAAAACACAAAGAGTGTTGTGCATGTTGTATGTGTTATACAATGATTTGGTGGTGATTTTCTTTCATCCACCTTATGAGGTCATTTTGGTATGAGGGTATCTCACCATAGGAGACCCTAGGTTCCGGTTTGGTTGATCCCCTTTCACGGATGTCTTTTTCGCTAAAGTTGAAGAGAGCTTACTTATGAAATGAAATAAGTCTTGCCAAGGACACAATTATAACATTAAGAATATCTATTATCTGTCTTCTTTGTGTGATTGATATAATAGTAGGTATAACAAAGTCTTGAGTGAACTGTTGAGTATAGCACGTGAGACTTGGAGTGGGGTCCTGTCGTGTCATAGTGTCATTGTCTAAAGTTGTTTGATATCGAGGTCTTGACTATCCTATCATCAAGGGTATGACAATAGTAAATGACGCTGATAATGTCTGGAGCGTCGACGTATGCGTAGTTTTGAGCATTGTTACGTGATGTCCAGTATGCTTATGTGACTAAGGTGAATCATTGGTATGCTTGTGAGGATAATTGTGAATGGCAGATTGACATGATAATTTCAGAGTGCTGGAACAAAGGATTCAAGCGATAGTTTCTCTTTTTTTTTTTTCTTACCTTCTTCTCTCGTGTAACCCATGGTAAGGGGGCCGACACGTTATTAAGCTTTTATAGCTCACGGTTATTATTTTTCTGTGTCTTTCTTCTTTTCTTTTTAACAGGAGCAAGACTTAAAGGAGAAGTGTGACCAAAGATTTTATGCTCGATGTAGTTTATACATGAAAGGTATTCAAATCATAGAAAAAGATGTAATTCCGCTACACAAGTGATATTCTGAGTTAATATTGAGTGCAATAAACGTTTCTAGACTAATGATGTATATGTGAACTGAGTTTAGTTCTTATGACTAAGATAGGAAGTATAGTTTTTACCTATTTGAGGTGTTGGACCCAGCGGCAGTAATCTCATATGTATCATTAATTACTAATAGAAAGTTGGAACATTACACTTGTATTAGATAAGTAATCTGGCATTTTGTTAAGATAGTCTTTTGAATACAGAATGTGCCATACTTTTGCAAATCATGTTTTTATTTGGTATGTGTCTTATGGCGATGAGAAATAACAATGATTTGTGTCAATGTACAATATGGATCACTTCTAGTTTTTTCTATTTAGTTATCTGGGCCCAATATAGTTTGTGATTGTTCACCATTGTGATCTTGTGATGAGTTTAGTAGGCTCTTGAGGACGTAGGCGCTTGAGCTTCGAAGTGAGTAGAAGCATGTGACAAGTTCCTAACTTGCTGTAGACCTTATGAGAGAAGAAATAGACAAATGTGAACATTTTTTAGAACAAGCGTCTATGTTCATATCAGAGGGTTCCTAATTAGAGATTCTGATAATCAAAACACACAAAATGTTATTATTATGCAATGTGAGAATTTGATTGCATCAACACAAACCAAACCACCAAAATACGCTAACATGAACCAAGAGCAACACACTCTGAACAAAAACGTACAAAGCAAAGCTGAAAGAGAAAACATTAACAAGAGCATTTTCTTGCTCGCCCTCCTCCACTATGTTTTGCTCCTTGATGATACTGATAGATTGAGCACCCGATGTTTCAATCAAAGCCAAGCTCTCAACATAAACATCACAAAAATAGACATATCAGGGATAAGATTTGTCAAGAACTTTCACATCTTGAGTGTCCAAATTATACGACTTCACACCTTCCCCCTTCTAGACAAATATGAATTCCAAGTTCTTCTTGATGCATAAAAACTTCCCCATATCAAATGTCAGCATTTATCGCTTGGTCCTAGACTCCAACACACCGTTCTATTCCATCACCCATATGGAGCTCTCTTGTTTCAAAGTTACAAGCACTGCAAAAGAGTTGACAAAATCAAGTAATATCCGCATCGGGGTAGGTGGATACAAGTGTTTGTCCCAGTCTGGTAGCTTCAACCAATCGAGGTTCAACCGGCCAAATATCTCCGTATGAACATCAAAGGTTATAGTACTTCTGTACTCATCAAGACAATGGAGATTATCTTTCATATATATCGAAGGAGCCTGACTCTTACAGCACAGAGCACTAGTTGTAACGTTTTTCTAGCCACCACGTTTCAGCGAATAAAAAAGAGCTTTACTAGCAGCCAATAGTAATCGGCTAGATGAATCATAATGAGTCGGATTCAGTGCCACCGCCTTATATTCACTACTAACAGAGTCAAAACCAAGACAAAGGTTTATACTTGTCAATGGTTTCGTAATAGGATCTAGTGTTAAATAATCTTTGTAGCTGATCTTTGCAGCTGTTATTTAAAAAGATTAATAGACTCCAAAAGGTCTCGAGCGGGGAGTATGGTAGTTCTAGACATTTTCCTAAGGAAGGATTCAGCAGGATGATCCCACCAGTGCAAATAATGAGGAGGAATCCATTCGCTAAAGCCACAGCCCAATTCTCGATATCAGTGTCGAGTTGCATAACCTTTTTGAAAGTGTCGTCATAGCATTGCACCACGCTTCGATGAAATTTGTTGAATTTTAATAGCCTCAACAATCTGCTCTCATCAAACCTTCGACCGCCATAAGCCAGATGAATCTTAGCAAAAGTAGGTGTTAGATCCACATGTTCAAACTAGAGGGGGAGTGAATAGGTTGAATTAAGTTTTATCATTGCAATGCAGCGGATTTATTGATTTCAACACTGATGTTCTTTGCAGACTAATAAGGTAGTATACAGCAGAGACTCAAACTCTGTAAGTTTATCTCGGTTTTGCTGTGGTGATTGATTTCTAACAGTTCTAAAAACACACAGCAATGAAAACAAGTAAAGAACATATGATTTATACTGGTTCAGACACTCATTATCAAATAGTAATCCAGAGCTTAATCCAGTCTTCCCTTGGTGACCAGTTTAGTCAATCCAAGTGGTGAGTTCAATATCTTCTTATTTATGGCTTACAAGACAACTCCTTTTACAAGGTAGCTAACTTGTCAAAAGGCGAAGAACCTTGATCCTTCCACAGACCCTTCAATAGAATCTGCTGCAGCTTCTGTTCTTCAATGCAGATTAGTGAACCCTCTTCCTATTTCTTTCTCAGTTCATCTCACTTGAATAGTTTTGAATCTTGGATTGTTTTTGCAAGTTTGCACACTTTATCTCTTATTCAACTACGTACTTACTGAGCTTCATCAATCCCCTTTTATAGGCCGAGGGAATGAACCCGTGACTTGTGTACAGGATCTGATGTGACAGCTTGTCACATATGATCCTCAACTGATGTTGGCAGCTCATCTTTTTCAATCCTTGTACTGTCACACTCTGAACCTCAGATCTTTGACCCAACCTCTACAACCATCTCTACTGCACTACATTCTGCTGCGTCTTAGTCTGCACTCAGTACTTTTGAGACCTCATCTACACCTACTCCCTACTAAAACCTCATCTGCACCCAGAGATAATGCAATCCATTCATTGTTGTATTGGTCCTCGTTTGCAAGTTCAATCCTCGATCCTGAAGTATTTGCAGGTCTTTTGCTGCCCCATGTATGTCTTACTTGCTTAGCCGAAATCCTCTGTAGTATTCTGCATCTGGTGGCGCACAAAATGACTTTTTCATCTGCCGTCTACTCTCCAGCATCTGACATAGACTGCAGTTACCTACTTAATTTTCAGCCTAAGCACACTAACAACATCATTACTAATACTCCTAAGTTTTGTTCATCAATTTCTATACAGGTAGAGCAATTGCATATTTTTATCAGTAGGATCATCATCTATGAGGAGCACCATGCCTCATAGACGTACCTGAACTTGGCCAAATTTCGAACACTGAGTCTAATTAGTATGAGTTGAGAAATATCGGGAGTCAAATAAGTAATTGATAATGCGTTTTCCATCTTCTATGCGTCGACGTGATGCTTCATCAAACTAAAGGCCCAACAACAAAAATAGGATATTGATTAATTAGGGATTGTTTGGTATTGCTGTCAAAACTGGATAAGAAACTTATTCACCAAAAATCGCAAAAACTATGAAAATTAGAATGGAAAAAGTATTCATAAGTCACATCTCCTGTTCTAAACTTTTGATTCGTTAAAGTTAGATTTTTTTCCCTTAAATGGTCCCTTTTATAAATAAAATTAACAAAGCAGGATAATAAATAATTTAATTCTCAAACTGGGTCTTTTCCAAAATTCTAGTGAAAAGACGCGCCCCGCGCCTTTCCTATGAGAAGGTGCAAGGTGCCTTTATTGTGCTTGAATGCATCGTGTGCTTTTATTGTGCCTGAAGGCGTCGTGTGCCTTTAGCATAAACTTTTTATTTCCCTTTTGCTCCATTTGCCCTAGTTTTCTCCTAGTTTTGCCATAGTTTTGTGTTACAATTTTGACCTATTAATATAACATAAATAATTACATTGATATAATTGAAATAAACATGCTTTTTATTCATTATAAATACGTTTAACATACATAAATCTTACAGATGATAGGACATTGATTATATAACAGACAACATATAACCTAATTAAATAATACAATAACTTTCGGAGATCTTATTTAAGCTAATTCATATACGCGAAGTAAGAATATGGGATTTGTTCCGTCTTTCATGTGCTCTTGAAAAATTTCTCTCGATACCTCATTTGCTCTAATTGTTTGATATTTTGAAGGATTTATTATGGTAACTTTGTAGACGTAAAAGATCATCGGATCTAGACATATAGTTTTCCACACTGTGGAAGAGTTCTCCAGGAAAGGAATGTAATTTTTTATGAATTGAAAAGACTCATATATACTTAATGTTAGATAAGTCAGTTTAGCATCGTATACCAACCAGTCATGTGCTGGGTCTCTCGGTGCGGTGCTTTGGTTTCCTTCATGGTAGAGATGAATAATGACTTTCTCAGAACTCGTACTTGAACTCGAAGCTTCTCAATTGATTATGTAACTCATCTTCGGCGATATAGGAGCTCCGCGATTGTTGACATCGGTCTCGTATATTTTTACGACCATATAACGCTAAGTTGAGTGCTGATCTTCCGTAATCTCATATGCTCTAAAGCCTCCAGCTCCAATTCATGGACAACATGCATCACTAATTTCCCTTCCGAATCTTGATCTTTGATATATCTCTGCCCTTTTGTAATCGCCCTGGATAGCATAAAGTTTGACCGATTGACCCAGTGAATGACAATAATAAAGAAAACAGAACCAATTTTTTGAGTTCACTTTGAACGTGCCATCCTCCGCTCAAATCCTGGCCACCAATTGGACGTAAGAGTCATTCACTAAACACATCTCAAATATTCGTAGTTACCCATCGAACCATGAGATTTCTCCCATGGTCAGATCTGACAACCAAATCTCTCCAACGTGTAGTTTAATCTGTATCTTTATGAATGCCATATTTTTGTCAAATGAGGATTGAGTTTGATAGAGATAGAAGAGTATTGAGTTTGTGTCTGATTAATGATGAGATGAAAGTAAAGATGGATTAGTCAAGACCTCTTATAGACGATAGAAGATGAATGGTATGTTTAATGACAGATGTTGAATGGTAATTGTTGAGGGTTGAACATTAGGTGAATGATAGGTTATCCCAATTGATAAAGCTGATAAAAGATGCTAGTAAAAACATATCATTCTAGTAAAAGCTTCTCATGCTAGTAAAAACATCCCATGGTAGTAAATGTATCCTATTTGCTAGTAAAAGCATCTCATGTGCTAGTCAAAGCATCACATGTGCTAGTAAAAACATCCCAGGTGATGAAAATTGATAAAAGATGATAAAACATGACAAAAGCTAAGTTAGTTCAACCATGTGCTAGTAAATGTTGAGAACTTAGGAATTGTCGAATATGAGTTTATATAGTGATACTGTGATGTTTAATCAAAGGCTAATCAATTTATGTTAAGAACTTTTGGGTACTCAAATCCATGACACTTTTATGGATGTTATATGGTGAATCTAAGACTTCGATTATGTTTCGAGTACATGGTAACATAAAGGTGTAGTTGATTGATAGATAGAATGAAAACGATAAATAAAACGATAGAGATATGTAGAGATGATACATGAAACGATAATACGCAAGACATAATACATGACAGTCTTAATACATAATATCAGATTACATTTTACAAATTCAACAAGTAATGTTGATATCCCACACCCACATGCTTTCGCCTCTTCCTCACCAATGACCTCAACATATATCTTCAAACAATCTATAGGCTGTCTAAGCACAGATATAACTTCAGACAGTTCCTCCTTTGTTTGTAGTGGCATCAAGCTATCCCATAATGTTTCAGCACCAGACCTTTTATACCATAATCTCACAAAGACAGGAGTTTCATCCTCGGTCTTAACGGACAAAAAAATGCTAATAATAGTAATAAATAACTTGCATTGATAAGAAAATCAAGATCCACAGATGGTGTCCACTCTTTCCATCCTTCAACGTACTGAATTGGGTCCCATATAAACCTTCCACCATAATGTATCTTGATGCACAAATTGAAATTAGAATATGCACCTTGAGATGCCATCGCTAAAAGTGAATAGGTTTTGTAGGTGTGAGTAATGTATTTGAGTAAGAGAGGCGAAATGATTTGGGTTTGTAGAAGCATTCTATGGTGTATTGTATTTATAGAGTTATAAACAAATCCTGTCCGTCGAATCTAGGTTTCATTTATAAGTATTCATCTTGGCCATTGATGCATCACTTTGAATGTAGGTTTGACAAAGAAATAAATCATGTCGGTCCGATCTAGGTTTTATTTATAAGTGTTCATCTTGACTGTTGATGCATTTTTTTGAATGTTGATTAGACAAAGAAACGAATCCTAGCCTTATGAACCATTAATATATCATTTTGAATGTTAGTTCTACCACGAAATAAATCTTGACCGTCCGAGTATTTGGGAACATACTGATATACATGATTGATAAATAAAATAAAAAAATATAACTTAAACGATAGGGATATATATAGATGACACACGATCGATAAATAGAATGAAAACTATAATTAAAACATACAAGTGTACATGATCGATAATGTATAAGTCATGATACATGAAATCAAACTCAGACACTACATAATACATGATACAAAATGAAGAATAAAAACTGTAAAATATGAACTACATTATACATGAGTAAAAAGTCTAGATAACTAAAATATCTTAACTACATACCCCAAAAATAATAAATACAATAGTACAAAAAGAAAATCCAACAGTACAATACAACTCGAATATATCACCCTTGCCCTCGTCTGTCTCCTCTAAACCTCGGTCTACCTTTACTCGGTCTGCCTGCATAAGTAGAAAGAGTAAACCTATCTGGTGGTTCATGATGCCTCGGAGATAAATCATCACAATGGTCATGATCATCTGGATGATCTGAACGTCCAGCATTGTCGGGATCTACAGCCTCATCATGAGCATCACCATGATCATGATCATGATCATCACCAAGATGGTAATGTTGGTCGAAACCTCCTGCATGATCATCTCCGTCATGACCAGAACGGTCGGCATGGTGATGCTAGTCGTCTGTGCGCTGGCCTGACTAATCGTCTAAGGATCCAATCTCTGTATCAAAATCATGCTCAAGGCCATCCTTCGACACGCTATCTCTCATTTTTCTGAAATATCTCTTGAAGCTCTCCAGCATTTGCTCTATGCGATGACCTACGAATAAGATCACGAACATTACTAGCAGCACGAAATAGGCCTCTCATAACACTAGTGCGACGAATCCTGGGAAGACCTATGTGCGGTCGAGTGATCTGATGATACCATAGATGGTACCCTGGAGAAATGGAAGGTCTGCCCTCGGCCAGGTGCCGACATAAAATAAAAACGCTCTATGTCATTCCAACGATAGACGTGAGCCTAATAATGAAGGAGCCAATCAAAATCCCCACCACCCCCATGTCTGGTGACATCATGTAACTCATCATACATGTTGAGGCCCTGTGGGATCGTCTGTATCCGATGAAACTAACGTGCTGGATGAGAGGATTAGGGGATAAGAGGAAAATAAGAAAACCAAATGACTCTGTCTCTCTCATCCACAAAGTCCTCAAGCATGTCCTCTAATCTGTCCTCAATATACGGCTCCCATATGAACTCGATCGTTTGATACTCATCTAGCAATGAGCGAAAATGCCTAACAGTGGAGCTCCTATCGGGCATAAGGTGTTTACCCTTGATGCCGGACCACCAACTATAATGAAATTGAAGATAACATTTCTAATCAAAATAACATTAAATAGTTACCTGTAAGGTAGAGGAAAAGTAACAACAAGAGAAGGTGGATCCGCAATCTCGCTCGGTCTCACCATCGCAATCTTCTCCCATGTCCAAAGCTACAGAACCTCGATCTGGTGTAACCATCCTTAGATTTAGTCATCTCGGATCACCAGTGGAGGGTCCTATATAAAAATGACAAAATGACGGAGCCCCAAGAATAGTTGGAGATCTGACCGCAACGATCTATGACATAAAGTCATATGAGTGGGACCTCCCGCTCGGTGCCATCTAGAAAGAGTTGGGATCTGATCAAGTGCAAAATATATGCTCTAACAAATCTAACAACGGTCAGCTCGTCGGCATCCACTGGTAACTCCCTGAAGTGAGTGCAGAAAATCGTACAATATGACCTTCATTAGTCACTAGGAATTAAACCTAGAAGCTGACCACAAAAGACGTACTAGTTGCCTCTAGTAGGAACGATGATCGACTTCCCATAACTGACCACATTTTTCTTGGATAAGAAACTAAATTACCAAAAAATACATGATTTGAGATATTTATGGGATTGAGAAAAGAGAAACAGGAGGAAAATTATGATTTGTTTTCAATTTTCTAGTATTTATGGACTTAATTTTAAACTACTGAATAATCCATGGGAGTTTTGTGATAGTTTTCTCTTTTGAGATAGGAAGAATTCTAATTGTATTTTCTCTGATATTTTTCTCTTGGATATTTTCTCTATGATCGGTGGATTTTGAGGTTGCATTAGTCTATCGGGATTAAAGGTTATTATCGTAAGTGAACCAATAAAAAAAACCGAAAAATGACTTCGGTGACAAACAGCTGGTAGGAAATTGTTACATAGCTTTCTCCACCACGTTTAAAATATTTTTTTCAAATGTTAGACTTGTGATGAACTTTTCCTAAATAACTCCTTACAGCAAAAGGAAAAATATTAAATTCGTCCATTTCTTCTTTCATCATCATCTTCATCCATATTACCAGACACTCCACACAACCCACCCCAAAATCCTAACCACCTCTAACCCCCACAACAATGTCATCAACCCACCATTCCATCCCAATCATCTCACAACTCTCTCATCACCCCACCAAACTCTCCACACCCTCATCACTATCACTATCCCTTCCAAGACTCACAAACCGCAAAAACCACCTCCGTTCAAAAATTCTCAAAACCCTTAAACCCTACCAAAACAACCCCTCTCCATTACCCCAACACCAACCCCAACCAAACCCCATCATATTAGCGGATCCTGTTACACCCTTTGTCGAAACAAACGTGCCTATGATGCCGGATTTGGGAATTCGTGAAGGTGATCATGGGTTTGAGGAGGTTCGAGAACAAGAACCCTTTGTGGAATCGGGTGTGCCCATCTTGCCCGAATTGAGAGTTGGTGGTGGTGATCGAGGGTTTGAGGAGGCACTGGAATCGGGGGAGGAAGTGGCGGTCGGGATGAGTCTTGTGGAGGGATGGAAATGGAATGGTGGGTTAGGTGGTATGTTTTCAGGTGCTAGTGGGGTGGTGAAATGTGGGTTTTATGTGGCTGGGTTTTTCATTACGGTTTGGTTGATGAGTGTGGTCGGGCGTTATGAATGGGGTTCGGAGGGTCAGAGAGGGAATTCGGAGGCTGGGTTTGATGAGAGTGTTTTTTATGAGGTTTTGGGGGTTGAGAAGGAGAGTTTGGGTGATGAGAAAATGGCAGAAAAGATTGATGAGATTAGGAGGATGGCGAGGGAGGTGAGAGCGAAGGAGGGGAGGATAATAGATGCTGTTAGTGTGGATCCGAAAGATAGTGGTGAAGGTGACAATGATGGCGATGCTGATGGGCATGCGGGACATGGTTCTAAGATTGGAGATGTAACCTTAAAGGACGTTGATCCGGAGTTGAGAAGGTCGAAGAACAGGCTGGTTTTAAATGGGATGAGAAAACGTTCATCGGATGCTGATGCTAGGACGGAGTTAGGCGAGATGGGGGACATGAAGCTCTTGGATTTTAACAAGCGGGATAATATGTTCATTTTTAAGAAACAATATGCGCCAGTAGAATTTATAGATTCTGATTATGGAAGTGTTGCTCGAGGTAGATATGATAATTCAGGTGCTGGAAGTGGGGATGTGGATGTTAGAGACTTCAATCCTGAGCAGAAGTTTGACGGGGAAGATAGTAATGATGAAGGCAGCGGCAAGGACTCAACTCTGCTGGAATCTTCCGAGGATTTGGGAGCTCCTATTGTGGAAAAGAAGCATACAGGTATTCCTACCTCGATTAGCAAAAATGTATTCCGACGCATATGTTTGCTTAATGTCTCTAACTAGATCATGCTATTGATTTATAGTAGGAGTCAAATGGTCTATATTGCATTTTTATAGGCAAACTTCTCTCCAATTGCTTGAACATGATTTGTTCTTCAGTTCTATCTTGGTTCCATCATAGTGATCATGTTTGTTCAGAGATTTTACCATGCAATTGTAAATGAGATGAGATCAAGCCATCAAGATCATCGGATGCGACTGCTAGGACGGAGCTTGGGGAGACAGGGGGAATGAAGGTTTTGGATTCAAATAATCGAGCGAATATGTTGATATTTAATTAGAAGGGTAAATTTCTCAAATATACCTCAAAAACACATGATATACATGTCTTTTAAAGCATGACAAATCAGGGTCCTCTAAGTTTTGAACTGGATACATGGATGACCCCTATTAAAAAATAATAAGAAGCATATATCTTTTGTATGCGTCTAATTGAAAATTTGTGGGGTCTAATTTGTCCTATTTTTTTTAACAAAGGTTTGCTTCCTTTCTTTTAAGGATCTAAGGATACATATAATGGAAGTGTTGCACAATGTAAATATAATAATTTGGGTGCTGGACTTTCTCTAGTTGACGATGAAGGTCTAGATGTGGATGCTGAAACTTTTGATCCTGAGCATAAAGTAAGAGAACAAAATAGTAGTCATAAAGGCAGCTGGACGAATTCAACTCCAATGAAACCGCCAAAGGGTTTTGGAATCCTACAGGAATGCAAAAGAAACAAAGAGGCAATCCTACATAGAGTATTTTCGGTTACTTGATCATGTTATTGATATATAGCATAAGCCAGATGGTCTATATTGTATCTACTGGCAAACTCTTCTCCAGTAGCCTCGAATTTGATTGTAGTCTTCAGTTCTGTCATGGTGCATCATATTGATCATGTTTTCTCATTAATTGCACTATGCTATTGATCTTCATGTTTGCAGAGCGAATGAAGTAGGCTCATGTGCAAACCTTAAAATTTATTCGGTCATTGTTTTATTGTAGCTCAGGAATTAAAGAATATGAAGGCTGAAAGAATCGAAAACAAGAAGCAGAAACTTCAGGACTCAAAAAAATCACCGGATGGCGTTGGCGTATCACAGAAGAATGATGAATCTAACCCCAGTCAACCTAGAAGCAAAACTTTGATTGGCGAAGACGAAGATAAGTCACCAGATGGCAAGCCTGAGCGGTGGTGGCTGAATCTTCCATATGTTATAGTAAGTATGTTAATCTGGCAGATATATTTTTATTTCTATCCTGAAACTCTTGCTTGAACTATATTTATTCTTGAAGTAAATGCTGTGGCTTTCAAAGAAGAAAAGAAAGTTATTTGAAATTTCCTGGTTTAGAAGAGTTGAAGACATTGCATTTGCTTTTTGCAATTGTATCACTTTAAAGTTATATCTATATCTTATCAAATTACAACGTGGTAAATAAATCATGTCCATCTAGCTGGAAGAAGACTAGTTTTCATATATTCAACAGTTTTTAGGAACCTCGGGGTTGAAGCTACTTTTTAGGAACAGTTTTTACTTCAAGCGAGCAAATAAGCTGTTTCATCTCTACCACACCCTTTTCACACCCTTTTCCCAACGACCTAGTAAGATCTTAAAGATCTCAGACAAGTGGTATTCGTCGAAAAAAGCCTTCGCCTGCTTAGCCGCTTCTGATCTAATAAGTGATCTAATAAGTGCTAGAATTGTCACTTCTGCCTAAATGTTTGGATTAGCGTGTTCTTGATTCAGAGCTGATATTGGCAGCTTTATAAGTTCAGGAGGGATAACAGGATGTTTTGGCACCACATACTTGGGAACGCTTTGTGTATAAGATATGTTCCTAATTATTACCCAATCGAATTTTATTTTTGATAGAAGTAATAGCATATCTAGTTTGTTATGAAATAAAATTTAAGAGGAGAATATGATTGTTGTAAATTATTCAAATATAATTACCCTTTGAAAATGATGTATTTATACCTAAGCCTAAATATTTTCTTTAGATCTCACCTACTTTTGAGGTTATTAAAAGGGTTTATCTAATTAGCTATTAATTAGACCTAATCATCTTAATTATGTGAGAAAATTAGATGTTGATTAATAATCTTCAGTCCCATAAATAGAGCTTATTTGTAAGGTGTTATGTACACATTTCTAAGAGAAGAAAACTTCTTTTTCTCTATGTATTCTCTCTAAAATAGTTTAATTATTTTATTAAATCCGATGTTTTTCGTCTGACGAAATCAAACTGGATATATTAACGAATCAGTTTAACCGATGAAAGCACTTGTTCTACAGCACGTTATCAGCATGAGTCTCTAACCAATAGAGATCGAAAACTAAACGAAGATACTTTATTATACCTGTATGTTTTGATTTTGTTTTGATTCATATCATAATAATCTAATTAAAATAATTATGCTTGCATCGCCGGACGAAGTATCGCCTGTGTGAAACTTATTAATTAGTTTCAACACGTTGATGTGATTTACCCCTTCTATGTGGATCACCCGCAAATTTAACGTGGTTTATCCCTTCTATTGGTTCATCCGCGAATATTGATGTTTGGTTGTCCTATTTTGTGTGGTTCATCCGCAAGTGACGAGAAACTTTATATTCTATGTTGGTGCACTTGCTCCAAGTGCTGAGACATAACTTTTGTGTTTTTTTTATTAAGATACAATAAACAACGTAATGACTTCCAATGATTAAGAAATATCAAACCGAATCCAAAACAATCTTAATAAATTATTGTGCTATTTATTATTACTAATAGTTCTTAACATTGTAACAATCATTTACTTTCTCCTTGTAATTAAATACATGCTTTGAGAATATGATGTATAATAAAAGTTTTTATTTATATATGAGTAAAATTTTATAAAATTCTCTTTGTTAGTTGTTATAGGATCTGATTGATTTTATACCATTTTTATTAATAAATTAGACAACTTACAACAAATGATTTTATATCACTTTTATTAATAAATTAGACAACTTACAATAAATCGCAGTATTAAGGAAAAATGGTGATAACTAAAAATTTTCATTACTACCATCAAACTCCTATATTTTTTAATATGATTTTCATTAAAAATAAATAAGCTTAATATTTATCACTTTGATGTGTTTAGAGAATTATGACAAATCTCACAAAGTTGGAATTCAAAGCACTAGACCTATCAGGAGAAAACTATCTATTATGGATTATTGATATTAAATTACATCTAAATACAAAAGGTCTAAAACATAGCATAATGGAGAATAACGAAACAACCCCACAAGAAAATGCTCAAGCACTGATTTTCCTGAGGCATCATCTTCATGAGGGGTTGAAATCTGAATATCTTACTATCAAAAATCCGTACGTGTTATGGAATAATTTGGAAGAAAGATTTGACCATCAGAAGTTGGTATTTCTTTCAAATGTCTGACATTAATGGCATGCTATGAGGTTACAAGATTTTAAATGTGTGCAAGAATATAATTCTGCCTTGTTCAGTATTATCTTACGTATGACTTTGTGTAGAAAGCCTATATGTAAGGAGGAAATGTTAGACAAAACATATTCCACTTTTCATCCCGTAAATGCAACTCTGATGCATCAATATTGGATTGTGAAATTCACAAAGTCTAGTGAATTTCTTTCATTGCTCCTGATTGCTGAAAAGAACCAAGAGTTGATAAAAAAATTCTCAGGCTCATCCAGTTGATTCTGCCTCATTGCCTGAAGCAATGACGATCAGAAATGGTAATTGACAAGGAAAAGGACGAGTCGTGGAGGTGTTCGTGGTCGTGAAAGATTTCATGATCGACATTATAATCCGATTACGAGTGTGACCCATCAAAAGAGGCAAGATGACAATCAGGCATAGAGAAAAGAAAAATCTCCATATAACAGACCCAAGGAGAATACCAAAAGAAAGTGTTATATTTGTGGGATGGAAGGTCATTGGTATAGATTTTATAAAACTCCCAAATATTTTGTTGATATTTATCAAAACTCCATTAAAGATAATGATAAAGCGATGGAAACAAACCTTACAGAAGAACAGTCTCAACCGATTTCACCACTTGAAAAAGTTTTAGATTTTGCTGGATGTTCCAATGCTGAAACAAATAAAAAAGTTGTTGATTATGAAATCCTTGGATAGTGGAAATATATTACTGATTTTTCTTGAAGTTTTTACTATTGTATTTTCAATGGGGGTTTTCTTTTCTATTTTCAAGCAGTGTAATAAATTTTGTATTAATAAATATTTTATTTACAGAATTGTCATGGAAAATATGTGCATTGTTGATATTACAACGACTCATACAATCCTTCAAAGTAAGAAATATTTTTCAAATTTAAAGATGGGTGAAGCTAATGTGAATACTATCTCTGGTACTTCAAATATCATTGATGGTTTTGGAAGTCCTCATTTTACACAAATGATATGCAAATCCATGTCAAATATGCTTTATATTCTCAAAAATCTAAAAGAAATCTTTTAAGTTTTAAGGATATTCTTCTTAACGGTTTTCATTTAAAAAGTACAAGTAAAAAATGAAAAATAATATCTTTATATAACCTTTTTTATTTATGGAAACAAACAAATTCTTGAAAAACTTTTGGCTTTGCCATCAAGGTTGTATTTTGTTAAAATCAAGTTTATTGAGTCATATAGTGTTATGGATTCAAAGTTTATTGATCCTAACACAATTTCATTATGGCACGAGTGACTTGGTCATCCACGTACTACGATGATGCGTTGTATCATTAAAAATACCAATGGACATCCTCTTAAGAATAAAAAGGTGTTTTGAAAAATAATCGTCATCCTGTATTCCTTGTTTACAAGGTAAGTTAATCATAAGATATTCTCCATCAAAACTACCTTTCGAGTCATCTTTATTTCTTGAAAGAATTCAAAGAGACATTTGTGGTATAATTCATCCATCATCTGGTCCATTTAGATGTTTCATAGTTTTGATTGACGATTCTATAAGATGGTCTCATGTATTTCTTTATTCTACTCATAATATTGCATTTGTCAAAATTCTCACTCAAATTATCAAATTATGCAGATTGTCATTTTGATGAAACTTTTTATTGTATATTTTGCAGATTGTCATTTTGATGAAACTTTTTATTTTCTAGAATTTTCTTGGGAGGCAATGAGATTATATAGATTAGATATACGTATAAATCAATGTGAAAATAAAGTAAAAAGAATTATTCACTTATAAGATATTGCAAACCAAATATCTGATGCTTTTAATGATGCTAGTAAAGTTGTGAAGTCGCATATATTTGTAGTAAATGCGCCATCAAGAATAGACATACCTCAAGAGAAGGATGTTATTAGAGACCTTGTTAAGCCTCATATTTTTAATGATAAACCACATCTAAAACGTGGAAGACCAACAAATGCAAAAGATATTATTCCATAAAAAAGAAGAAGTGGTAAAAATGTTATCTCGAATGTCCCAGAAGAGATAGAAATCTCACAGAAGGGATTATCCCCTGAAGAAGATAATGTCATTGATGAGATTGCACGGCCTAAAAATCAAGAGATCTCGATCAATTATGTGCATACAAATTAAGTATGGGATCGAGAAGATGTCATTGTTGATGACATATTTGCATATGTCATTGCATCAGAAATTGATATGTATCCTGAACCCAGAAGTGTTCAGGATTGATCAAAATGTAAAGATACAATCAAGGTAGAATTGCAATCTTTGTTTAAAAGAGAAGTGTTTGGGTCTGTAGTTCTAACACCAAATCGCATTAGTCTTGTTGGAAATAAATGGTTTTTGTTCAAAAACGAAACAAAAAGAATGAGATTGTGAGATATAAAGCTAGATTAATAGCTCAAGGATTATCACAAATACCTGGTGTTGATTATGATGAAATATATTCTTCAGTAATGAATGAAATCATTTTTCATTTCCTTATTGGTTTGACAACCATGGAAAATCTTGAAACCAGACTCATTGATGTTGTGACGGGATATCTATATGTATCTCTTGATAAGGATATCTATATGAGAATTCCTAAAGGATTATGCGAGAGACACAAAAATCTATTCATTTATATTCGGCTAAAATACAACGATCGTTATATGGTTTAAAGCAATCTGATCGTATGTGCTACAATCGACTCACTGAGTATCTGATTAAATTAGGATATAAGAATAATGATGTATATCCATGTGTCTTTATAAAGAAATCACAAGATGGTTTTGTTATCATCGTTATGTATGTGGACGATCTCAATCTTGTAGGTATTGCATAAGATCTCACAAATGCAGCTTCATTCCTGAAGAGTGAATTTGAAATGAAAGATCTTGAGAAGACTATATTTTGTCTAGGCATACAAGTTGAGCACTTAACAAGTGGAATTTTTATCCATCAATCGCTATATAATGAGAAGGTCCTTTCTCGATTTTATATGGATAAATCACATCCTTTGACATCTCTAATGATTATTAGATCATTAGATATAAAAATGATGCGTTTCGACCTCCAAAAGAGTGAGAAGACATTTTTGAATCAGTTAGAATTTCCATTGAATAGAACTGAATCAACAGTGACCGGTGGTGGCAGGGAGGGTCGCAGGAATGCGTAGGTGACAGCGAGTGGGCAGCAAGGGGAGAACTCGGTGGAAGCGGTGAGTTGGGCGAGTTGGGCGAGTTAGGCAAGTTGAGTTGTGATTAGAGTTATTCTGACACCATGTTATGAAATACTACTAAAATATGAGAGAAGATGAAGACATATTCTATATATAAGGAATGATTACCATCATAAATAAGGAAACTAGTAACCTTAATATCTAGATAATCAATCCAAAACTAGGGAAGACAACATCTAATAAATCTAATAAGATAATTCAAAAATCTGACTTAGTTTAGTACACTATTGGCTTGACATTGTACATAATGCTGCATGGTTGAAAACTTTTTCAAACAAAAAATATTTTTCTGAGTAATAAGCATAAAAGAACGGTCACCTTTGAGCTAGTGACAGCTTAAGCCAAAGCAGCCTTCTTGCTCACTTACTTGAACTTGATAGCTCTCGATAGGATGCTATTGTGGATTAAGAGGTATGCTTTAGAACGAACTTAGTACCAGCTACACAATCATCCATGGTATCAGCGCTTCCTAGTTCGTTTTCGGACCACCAAGTAGCTGGGAATGAACCTTTTAGATCACTGCCACTTTTCGCTTCAAACAGTTCTCCTGCATGTGGTGGACAAAGTATTTTTCCTTCCATTCTCCTCTCGAGACCCAAGTTATGTATTGTATTATACGAGCGCATATTTAGCTTATGTATTCTTACTGCCATAATTTGTCCGGTCATTATGCCTATTTCTGCTAAATCCATTTCCGATAAGCATCTTTTGATCTCCAGGCCATTCAAATGCAAAAACAAAACCTCGACGATCAAGGCTCTGGTTTATATTGCTTGAAGGGCTTGTCCAAGTCACCAGATGAGAAGCACTCAGATTACATCATCGCGTTTGAGGACCGTCTTGATGCCGAGAACTTCTGTGATATTTTGGAAACCACTTTTGCTGACATAGAAGACGACACTTCTGTGGATGTTGTACCGTTGCCAGTAAAGGTACACTCTCTTACATTGCTTTGTGAATACTGGTGCGTTCAGTATGTCGTATTCACTGTTATAAGTAAGCAGTAGAGTATTACAGATCGTCATTTACTGAATGAAAAGCTTGTCCCTCAATAGGAACTGAGTGAGCGAGTTGAATCAGGGAGAATGAACATTTTTGTCGTGAAGAAACAACGGCTTCAACTCTATGCTGGCCAGCCACTTGCTGAAGTTGAAGCTCGCTTGTACAAGTTAGTTACATCATGAATGTAGGAGTGGTATTGATCAGCTTTAACAAAGCTTTTACCTGATTAGTACCTTTGGTTTTTACGTCTGCATAATGTATGTTTCCTCTCATTTGCTGAAGCTCAAGCATCAGGAATTTTTTCCTCAGTTCTGATGCTATGACAGGGATCTGATGGCGATAGTGAACATTGTTTGGTTTTAAGTCAAATGTTGGATGATATTGCCTTTCAAAACAAAACAAAAGTTGGATGATATTGGTCTCAACAAATGTCTCTCTCGTTTCATCCGGAGCATGTCATCCCTTGTTCCCTCATGACGATCGACGGGGATGCTACTCCCCATTGCTGATGCAACAATCCGAGACTCATATTTAGAGGGCTCCTACGCCAGCGAGATCTGAATTTTCTGTATGCTTCTATGCAAGAGTGTTTGAGATGACATGTGAATTCATTTTTCTTCATCAGTCCTATCAGTCGCCAGAATGTTCTAACTCAAATGTAATCATGATGTCTGCATAGCTTATTGTATTATCGATCACAGACTACATTTGTTCATAGGACGACATCCGACTTGAATTGTTTAGCATAATGCTTTGACCACAAAGATCGCTACTTCATGGTTTCACAAGCCAATTAGACCATGTATGCCTATAGTACTTCCTTTGGTACAGGATTAGTAGCGGCTGGAGGCTCCATGCCTCGCAAACTTAAATACAAGTCGTCTACTGCAAAAAGAAACCATAAATTTATGGTCTAAGTGGACGCACTCATAAATCTGTACACGGAGACACAAAGACATCCTCATATGTTATACAGAGCATGAAATTTTTCGGGTGTATACAATCAAAGTGAACAAAACAAATCAACTCTAAAGCTAGAGGAGGATGGATGGACCTTCAATTCTATTCTCAAATATGCCAACTTCAAATATATAACAATAAATTTTAAATATATTCATTAACATGAAAATTTTATAGATATCATTCATTTTAATCATACTAAAATAAAAATAAACTTAAATATATCTCATCTTTTGTTATATTTCTTGTATTTGATGAGATTTTATTAGTTGGACTTATTCTCACCTAACGTAAAAAAGCTCCTTAAGCTAAAAGCAACAAACAAACAAACAAATCATTCCCCACTTTACTTGAAATCCACGGCCCCAAAACTTTCCCTCATTCCCACTCCAAAACTCCCACCGGGCGCCGCCACCGCCACCGGAGAACCACTAACCCCACTCCACTTCTCTCTTACTGCACTCCACTCCACCCCTCAAAACCCTAACCCTAACCCTAAACCCAATCCATGGAAGAATCCAACAATCAACAATCCGAGTTCCCATTGCTCTCCTTCTCCGCAATCTCATCCTCCTCCTCGCCATCGTCGTCGTCTCCCGTTGCGCGATTCGGGAGCGGGGAGCTGCGGTTTGAGGGGGCTGAGGACGGAGATGAGTTTGTCGGGATTGATATTCGGACAGCGAATGTAAGTAGTTTGGAGAGTTAGGGTTGGAGCTTTGTAGAGTGAGGATTTAATGATTCCGTTTTGTTGAATTATTGTGTTTGTTGTTGTTGGTTTCAGGTGTTTGTGATGAGTCCGGTGCAGGCAGTTTGTATCGCCGAGGGTGTGGAGTGGGGCGATGAGGTAGAGAGTGTGTTGATAATATGGACAGTTTAAAGTAGTGGAAATCAGAATCAGAATTATAAATAGAAAACTAATGATGATTACCTTAGTTTAATGTAATGAACTCAATATTATTCGATAGAGAAGACATACTAGTAATTTTTGAGTATTTTTGTTTTCTAGTTCCAATTCTTTCTTTTATTGGAATTCGGATGGTTTTATTCGTCCTTTAGTGAAATGAAACAGTATGGACTAGTACCTAACAGGCTGTTAGTTTCCTGGTCTTAGATAAAAGATTGGTTGTGTTGGAATGTGAGTGTAGTGTTTGTATAAGGTGAGGATGATACGAGCGGTTGTGAATTTCTGTTGCAGGATTCGTTTTCAAAGGGAGTTTTGATTCAGTTCAGGAAAGAGGAGGAGAGCAGAGCATTTCGTGCTGCGTTTGCTCTGTGGAAGAAGGAAGCTATTTCCCAAGGTGGTGCCGTGTGTGTGTCTTGGGTTAGAATATGTAAATTGAACTAAAGTTGGTCACCTGCTGCTTGCAATTTTTGTATGAATCAGTCCATTGGTTACTTTCCTAGGTTAGAAAGATAAAGATATTTGGGAACATGTTAATTCAGCTTAACTTGACCCTGCCAATATTGCTGGGTTGTTAACCAAAGTAATGCTTAAAGAGTTCGATGTGCCAAACTTTGATGGAACATTACCGGTTCAAATAACCAGGATGCTGTTCTGAGTTTTGCAGCTTTTTGTATACGGAATTCAACTTGTGTGATTTTCCCTCACCACGGTGGTTAGATTTATCTTTTTTCTGTCTTGTATTTAGAATATAGTGCATTTAACTTGTGCCTTTTGGAGTGCTTTCTCATGCGGATTCACACTTCTGAACCACTAGCTAACTTGAAAAGTACATTCTTTGTGAGCCTAACATGTGCTTTCTTCTTCAGGGGTACAATTAGCCAACGGGAGTCTTTCTCCTGTTCCTAAATGCAAGTTCGATGACAAAATTGAGGCGTCGTCTGCCAAGATGTATTTTCATTACTATGGACAGCTATTACACCAGCAGAATATGTTGCAAGACTATGTGAGGACAGGTTATGTCTTAGGCTCTTATTAGCTGCTTTGTTTTCTTAGTATGCTGCAAGGTGTATTCTATTCCAGTTTAAGAAAAGCAATTCTTGCTCTATTGTGTTTTTGCTGCTCCTTTCAGTTAAATTGAACAATTCTTGTAAATAGTGGCTTTTATTTTCTGCTGCCACCATAGTTCTGTTCTTCAATTTTGTAATATTTCAGCCTTTTAGCATATGAAAAGTCCTTCATGGGCATTTTACTGTATTATCTATAGGCCAAAACCTTCACTTTTCTGGAGAAGATGTGCTTCTTCGGGGTTGTTTTCTTTTCATATCCCCCCCCCCCCCCAAAAAAAAACATATATATTTCCATATTACCATCTTTCAAAGTTGGTAGTTCCAAATATCCAAATATACCCCATAAAAATGTTATTGGACATTTTACTCCCAAAATTTCCAAAAATGGAAATACATTATATCCAAACTTGAATTTTTTTCCCTTGTTATGGAATGTTCAGCGGATGAAATGTCCAATTTCTTGTTTTAAGGGGTTATTTGGAATTATTAATTTCGGAGGGGTGTTTATGGATTTATTTAAGTGTTGAGGGGGTGATATGGAAATGACCCTTTTTTTTCATCCATCCTTTTCAGTGCTGTAGGCAGAGAGTTTCTTTGTGTTGAAAATGTAATATGCTCCTAATTTGGACATAAGTCGATAAATTGCCTAGTGCATAGAAGGGATAGAACATGTTATATAATAGTGGTAAAAATTGACACTTAAGAATCAGCATTGTGTATGATGTCTATTAAGCATTTATCCCATGGCCATTTATGGTTGATTGTATACATCCCTGGACATGACTTACCAAATCGGAAGAAGATAAATGATTGTTTATTTAGCAGGGACTTACTATGCTGCGCTAATGGAGAATCGAGTAGACTTCTTTGACCGAGTGGTAGTTGATGTAGGAGCTGGTAGTGGTATACTGTCGTTCTTTGCTGCACAGGTAAAGATGATCCATTTATTAATCGAGCATTTCTTTTTGCAGGATTAGTTGCCTTTTTCTAACGTATGTCTTGTGTGGTTTTCTATGGATGATGATGATGCTAAATAAGTAAATATGTCATTGCCTGATCCACTAGGCTGGTGCCAAGCATGTGTATGCCGTTGAAGCATCTGAAATGGCAGAATATGCACGTGTTCTCGTTGAAGGGAACCCTTTTTTTCGTGAACGGATCACGGTAAATCTTATTCTTTGGTTTCCTTCATCTATTTATTTCGTTACCCTTGTGCTTTTCTTTGTGAGTTCGTATCCTATTTCGATGCAACTAAATTATAGGTAATAAAAGGAAAAGTTGAAGAGGTTGAGTTACCTGAGAAAGCAGACATTTTGATATCTGAGCCAATGGGTAAGCTTCTGTCACCAACTCAGTTTAAGTTAGCATAAGCATAATAAGATGACATGTTGTATCTTTCAGGCACACTGTTGGTAAATGAGAGGATGCTCGAGTCTTATGTGATTGCTCGGGATCGGTTTCTGGTCTCCAATGGGAAAATGTTCCCTGGAGTTGGACGGTGATTTTTAGCATTTGCATAATGGTTTTATCCTCTCTTTAATGATGCTCAGGACTGGTTTGTAAAACTCTTTGGATGAAATTGCTGAATATACTAGTCTGTAAGACTATGTGATGGATGTTTTATTTTTGAAGGTCGGCATGAAAAAAAGATAAAAAAAACATGGGTTATCTTTCCTTATCAATCAGGATTATGTATGTCTTAGAGATGAGTGCAAAGCTTGCCTCCCTGATCTGTAGTGTGCCAGAAGTTATTTTCTGGCAAGATTGATGAACTTCAACTTACATTTTAATTTTGTGAAGATGGGTAATGTTCATTATATCTTTGGTCCAAAAATATTACTCTCTTTGTCCCATATTATTTGCAACATTTTTTTATTGGGATCATTTTCAAAATATATATAACATATCTCTTTTGACAAGGTTTTAATATAAATAACATCAAATTGTTATAGTACACTCCATTAACTTATTTTTTAGTTGTTCCAGTAAACTCCGCTATCACCCAAAAAGTATCGGTTTTTTTTATTAATATCAACAAAAATTCAACATTCACATAAGCCTCCGCGCAAAGTCGAAGCGTTTCATTTAATTTTGGTTAGAGGGAGTATTTGATTGTTGGAAGTGATATACTAGCTCAAGCATCGGAAAGACAATACAATATGGCACCTGGAATCTCAGTTGTAAATAATCATATGGGCCTTGTAAACTCTATTTTGTTACCAGTTCCACACCAAATGAATGAATCTTAAAGAGAATAAAAACCGAGCAACATTCATTTGCCAATGTGTTCTTTTAAACTAGTCTTCATCCCATTTCATTTGCATACCCAATCCTCTTCTTAGGTTTGCTCTTGGTTGGGATTCATTCGCTTGTCATATAATTATATTGTTTTTTGATTTCTTGCCTTCCTGTTTGTTGTGCTAAATTTTTCTAGATATAAACAATTTTTTCTTTAATATAGCCAATCGGTGTTTCTACTTGGTCAATGTAACAGTTTTCTAGAACTTCTTCTTGCAATTAGACTTGTGGTTGGAGTTACTAATCTTAATAGCTAAAGTTCTCTTTGCCCAACCGTGCAGCTTAGTAGTTCTTAGGTTTTAACCTCATGTTTGAATTAAGATTCCATTGGTAGCATTCTGAATGGTGTTTGTACTCTGTAATTGATGTTTGTAGATGCCCTCCCTCTCTTCCAGAAAGAAAAAGGGGGAAAAGCTAGAAAAATTCTTGAACTTGATGATCATGTGCATTATCTTTGCGGCTGACACAATGCAGTTGGTCTATGCAGAATACATGTGGCCCCATTCAGTGATGAATATCTGTATGTTGAGCTTGCGAATAAGGTACAGATCTGAATGGATGTTGCAGTAAAACCTTCTCATTTTCCATATACTTGTAGTTGGCCTTTGGTTTATTTATCGTAAGAACTTGGCAATTTATTTATTTATTTATTGTATTCTTTGAACTTAAAATGTTTGCATTCTTTAACGAATATCTATGTAGGATGCATATTTGGACTTTTTTTTATCCCCATTAGAGACATGACTCGTTTTCACAGAAACCATTGCAATACATCTAGAATCTTGGGGTTAGATTTGGGAGCGCAAAACCGTAGAGCGGAACATCTGTTCAATAGAGACATGACTCTTTTTCACATAAACCATTGCAATACATCTAGAATCTTGGGGTTGGATTTGGGAGCACAAAACCGTAGAGCGGAAAATCTGTTCAATAGGGTCCCCGTTCACATATTCTTTTTAGTGTTCAGAACTGTCTTCAGGACTAGTTTTGTGCCATCATGTAAACATGCAATTTTTGAACCTGTATATCCTACGATATGTTGCAAGATTTATCTTGGTCATGGCTTTGGTTAATTATAAATGAAGGGAAAACAACTTATGCTTCTGCTTCATGTTCCAGGCACTTTTCTGGCAGCAACAAAATTATTTTGGGGTTGATCTGACCCCATTGCATGGATCAGCATTCCAGGGTTATTTTTCACAGGTAATTTCTTGGTTTCTTCATTTTAGTTGATTCCTTTTCAGTTCAATTCTGTTGTTTTCGGGTTGTATTTTTGTGCCTTGGGAGCAAGCGTTGAAGTTATTGACACAATGCTAGTGTTGCAGCTGAACTTGTTGTGCCTTTGGCCCAACTTTTGCCTTGCCTTTTATTTTATTTTTAAAGATTTAGTAAGGCAAATATCATTGTTGTTGCACTGACACTAAACTAATAAGTTAAGCTGCTCACCGGAAGTTATTGATATAGCTTTCTTCCCTTTTTATTACTAGTAATTATAGTTCATTGCTTGTGTTTGTTAGTGACAATAGGTAGAGTCCAAACAGTGTTCCCGCCTGTCTTCTGTTTTCTTTCAGTTTCAGTGGTGGAGATTGTTCAGTGCCAATGATGGTCTGGGCATATGTCTGCCGTTTCTTCATGTTTTATAATTGCCAATGAGTTACTAAAATAATAAAAATTCTTTGAGTGTGATTCACTATCTCACAATAATTGGGATTGCTCGCTCGTCTCGTCTCCGATCATGCTTTTTTTTTCACTTGATATTGTTTTTATTGGATGTGTATCCATCTTGATGTTGCTGCTAAATGCTGCTCAAGATTTAAGGCCTTTTGTGCTTATTTGTGATGTTAGTACGTTACACCTGAATGCTTTTATCTCTGTGTTGTCTTCTCTGCAGCCTGTGGTTGATGCTTTTGATCCTAGGTTATTGGTTGCTCCTGCAGTTTGTCATGTGATAGATTTCAACACTGTAAAGGTACTGTTAATTCATACATGAAGTTTACTCATTCGTTCTCTCTCTCTCTCTCTCACTTTTCTTAAACCTATTTAGTGTGTCCTTTAGAATCGGAGATGGTCATAGTGTCCATGATTGAAATAATAAATCTAATCAATACTTGATAGTTTATCTGGGATTATCTTGCTGGTCAGCCACTTCAAGTTTCCTTTTCTTCGATCTGGTTTGTGTTTGGGTAGTTTCTTGTGCTTGTTGAATCCTTTTGTGTGTGTGCCTTTTTGGGTTGTATTTTTCTGTGGTTCTTCAGTTTCCTGTGTTCTCATTTCTTGGACAATATTTAAACCTGTGTGAGAATTGGACAGTAGTTACGAGATCATTGCTTCTTTTCATTATTCCTTGAAGTACTTGAGGCTTAATTGTTAGTGTGATACCCCATTTCTTTCCCTCTCACTTTTAACTGAATACATGTATTGGGTTTTCCAAACTCTGGTGCTCTTAACATATTATTCATTCTGCAAAAAACATGAATTATCTGGTTATGAATGTAAAAGATTGAAATCGATTTTGAAAATAATATTCTGGATGAGGGTAGGGTGGCTGGTGAAACTTGAAGAGCTTTAGAACAAGGTGGCTCACCTGATCCGTGTGTGTCTCTATTTATTTTCTATATTTATTTATTTTTATTTTACCATCCAGAAAAACCTGTACAATATTTCTTTGCATGGCTTTCTTATCATGTCTATGCCCTTGAGAACTTCTGTTTGGAATTGTTTCTAGAATGTAAGATCAGAATCTTGTGGCTTTGGTTGTTTTGCAAGCGTGATCCTTATCTAGCTTGATCACTTCGTATTTCTGCCTGCTTGATCACCTCCAATTTCTACCTGTTTTACAACAAATGGCCTTGAAAAACATTTTTTAAAATGGGGCATTCTTTCTCCAGGAAGAGCAGCTATATGATATCAATATACCACTACGATTCACGTCTTCTGTGGGTACCAGAATACACGGCGTAGCTTGCTGGTTCGATGTTCTGTTCAATGGGAGGTAATCTTTTGTGGCCAGGCTTTTTTAGTGATTATTATTCATGTTTTTAATGCCTAAGCTGAATTTCACTGCACTGTATTATTGGATTGGTGCCAGTTCGGTTCAGAGATGGCTCACAACAGCCCCTGGTGCCCCCACTACTCACTGGTACCAGTTGCGTTGTGTACTCCCGCAACCAATCTATGTAATGTCTGGACAAGAAATTACTGGAAACCTTCACATGGTTGCTCACAATGCTCAGAGCTACACAGTATATCTTACGTTATCAGGTCAGTCCTCTTGGTTATAGCATGATTTGTTTACATTGTTCATAATTCATGTTGCCTTCACAAGACACAGCGCTAAAAGCGAACGGGCTTGATAAGATGTGGAGGTTAATTGGTTTGACAAGTTGGCTGTTTTATTAACAGCAAAGATGTGGGGTCCTGGTGCTGAGCAAGGAGGAATCCTTCAGACATCTTCAGGAAAATTAGAACTCAAAGAACCGTACTACAGAATGTCTCAACCTCAAGCTCAGGCCTATGCGGTAGCCCAAGAACAGCAACCCCATCAATTAGTTCAGCCACAGGTTTTTTTTTAATATAATCTACGTGGTTATTTTGTGATGTAATGTTGAAGGTTCCGATACATAAATGTTTTGAGTTTTTTGGGAATATAGAATGTACAAAAAGGTGTGAGCTGTGAACATATATATTTAAAAAGTCACTGTTGTAAGGATTAGTTTAAACAAGCGTTCTACGTGCTACACCCAGGATTGACACAATTTAGAAGGTTAGACCAAAGGCTTCAAAGGGGCATCAGTATTTACTGTTCTAGAAATCAGAGTTATATTTGTGTTGGAAGCTCAATCATATTATGTGTTGGGATCCTAATATAGACTACTGGTATCTTTGTGCAATATTCCCTTAAAGTGCCGCATCCTCTTATGAAAAGCATATACTTGAAGTGTTAATCGTTTTTGCTTGTTAATCATGTGCTTTCCATTTTGAGTAGGTTTTGCATTGAGTATTTTCATTAGCAACTAACTATGCATTTCAATGGTTAGTTCTGGAAAAAAACTAATACGCTTGATTGGTGTGGTTGAAGCTCAAAAAGAAAAAAAAAGGTCCTTGCCCTCCATCAGGAATAGGGGACTGATATTATCCACATATAACAATGGGGGCTAAGGACTGATGCGCCTCACGTTTCCTTGAGTCACCAAACCAGCCAACGAAACTCATCCAAGAACAAACCTTGGTTCATTGTATTGAGTGAAACTCCATGGAAAAATAAAAAAAAATAAAAAAGAGAACTCTTTTGGGAATGAATCATTAATATGCTTGCTGAACTGCTGACGTGAACATTATGGATGACTTCTGTTTTGTATGTATCAAAACATTTTGCTACATTACATTATGTGGTAACTGTGTATCGGATGACACCTTGATCTACCTTTCTTGCTAGGATATACAAATTCAATCTCCGGACATCGATAGCTCGGAATTATTACAGCAGCAACTCGAGAATGCATGTTCTCAGCTCCCATAAGCATTCTCGGATCAGACCTTGTACTTTATTATGTCAAGTGCTCACCATCTCCGCCAGATGGATTTGGCGGAGAGGGATCAAGGCGACATTGTCTTGTATGCAGGGTGTGGCCAATGTTGTAGCATAGATTACTCATTTCCGCCTCAAGTTTTCAACCTTTATATGATCAACGGCGTGGGAACTGCTGTACATCATATTTGTGGCTTTCCAAGAGACGAGATCAGATGTAAGTTACCATGAAATGTGATGATTATTTGATTGATTTTCCTTTCTGGGGATAGGGGCGATGCTGATGTTTATGCGTTCCGATCCTGGACTGCATTCCTGGGTTTGTATTAATTTAGAGTCAGAACTATGAGGTTTCCTCATGGTTTTTATCAATTGTTATATTCGCATTACAGATAGACATCATGGATTCAAGTTTTTACGCCGAATGCCTGATGCGTAGTCATTTCGAAGGAACATACCGGGAAGGACATCGTGGATGTGCTACTTCGTTGTGTGAGCTTAAGTGTTGCTTGGGTTTCCATTCCTGTTGGAGTTCTCTTGGTGAATGTATCTGCTTAAGTTATCAGGCATCAATTTTGGCTATCAAGGGGACTAAAATGCCCCGTGGAGAAAAGGGTTAATGATTTGATCATTTAAATAACGTTGATAATTGATATGTATGGAAGAAACCTGTTTTGATGGGCAATAGCTTATTATAAATCCATGTAATGGTCAAGGTTGTCAAAATGGTGAGCAAATTGATTATGGAGGAGTTATCAAAATTGATAAACCTAAACCGACAAGTTATTTGTAGGGTTGAGAAGTTGGTTATAATTGAAATGCATATTGGTTTTGCTTAAACGAGATATCAGTTGGTTAATCAAAATTCCTTATCGAAACTGAACCAAAATTTCAGCTATCCCTTAAACTGAACAAAAATATCCGAAATATTTGCGGTTATTTCCGTTTTTCCCAATTTTTTGTTTTCTGGCGAAAGCCTGCAACCTCCTTCTATTCTTCATATGCTATTTCGGCGACCTCCTTCTATTCTTCATATGATATTTCGGCGACCGCAACAAGCTTGCAACTCGACTTGGAAACTCTCATGGATTTAGGCTAGAAAGGCGTTGCAGGATGTGTAATATACTGACGATGGAAATTGATTTTTGAAGGAATTAAGGAATCGAAGAAGGAGATCGAGATCTAGGACTGAGATTTAGTTTGTTTAAATAGGACATAATTATTACGGAGTAGCAACAAGGAGTTGGGGAGTATCTAAGTTTCTTTTTTCTTTTTCCTGAAAAGAGGATATTAATATATTTATTGTTTATTTTATATTAAGTAATGTATAGAGATTCTTTAAAAAAAATATAGAAATTAAAAATTTTAGTAATTTCGGTTAAGTGAATTATCCGAAATTTTTAGGATTCACTAACCAATACCGACTCTATACAAAAAAAAAAATCCGAATACCGAAACAATCAAAAATCGAATCGAATCTGATATCATGTTTCGGTTGGATATTTCGGTTTTCGGATTTTTTTCACTAATATTAATTATTTAGCACGATAATTTATGTGTGCGTTGATTTACATGAATAATAATATTTTTTATTGTTATAATTATGTCAGAAGAAGAAATGAGAAAACGAAATATGAGCAAAAAAGATAGTGAGATGAGTTAATGTCATATAAAATAAAAGATAAGGATATTTTGATAGTTTTATAGAAAAATGTTATCAAATAAAAAAGTGTTGTGATTTTTGGATATTCAAATGAGACAAGTATTGTAATTTTTGTAAAATGGATGGAGTAACTTCGATGTTAAGCATGCTTGATGATTAGAGCGTAAAAGTGCACATTTAATCTTGTTTTTTCTCGATTTTCTATGAATCTTTGGGTTAATTGTACATTAAAATTGTGTTCTATATCTTTCTTTAAGTTGTTTCATATATTTTCATGTGTGTGTTTTACAAGGGGAGCAAAACGAGCCTAAAAATGTTAAAAACGAAGGTCAAACGAGATCAAATATACGTAAAAAGGTTTTGTTTGAACGAGGCGACGTACGGGTCCGGATCGAAATGAGCCGCAACGAGACGACCCAAAAGACCACACAAAGAAGAAACATGTGTCACAACGGGCGCTGGAGCGCAGGTGGGGCAGCCCCCCTTAATCTCCTATATAAAAACTCACCACTTTCCCACATTTTGAATATCTTATGATTTTGTCTAAATATTCGTGGGTTTTGTTGATTGTTTAGAGCATTTCTATATCAAATCATCATCATTTAAGAGGAAAGAATATCAAAGAAGATTAAGGATCATTCTACATTATTTAAGGGAGATCATTTTTGTTTTAACTTTTCCCTTACTGTTTTTGAGACATTGATGATTATGGATTGTATGTACATTAAGTGTTTGATGATTGTCTTTGTAGTTAGAATAATATTGTGATCACTTTTCATGTCTTAATCTAGTTGTTCATACATTGTTATGATTGTGTGTTGATTGTTGAACTTAGTGCTAAGGTTGATTGATCACGTTTGTGTTAATCTCGTTGTTTACATTGATTTCAAGAAGATATGTGTAAACGTGATTTAGACAACCCTCACCTAAAATTGAATGCAAGGTCGAAAGACTACTTGCTTGACTCTCGTAGTCATTTAGGAAAATCAATGTGCGTATCACTTGTTAGGCGTATTCATTTTCCGTAGAGATGATGCCTATTGAAATTTATCTTATATCTTGAGAAAAACTAATGTATAATTTAGAGATTCTAGACTAACAACTTATATCTAAAAAAAACAATTAAAATAGAATAAACAAAATGATAATACAGTAAAATAAGGAAGTTTGCAACTTTTCGAGTGGAGCAATATAATTTGGACAAAGGTGTGAGTACATTATGACAACAAACCAAACATCATTTCAGACACAGGCACCATTGCAACACCCAAACCCAGCCTCGATCGAGCCGGCTCAGCTGAGACGCATTTGTTCTCCTCCTCTCAATCCACTTTTCATTTTCATCGGTTCCTAAATCGACCCTCGATGCCCTAATCTCACCAGCTCACTGAATCCCACAGGTATCGATACCAATCTCTAATCAATTCGATTCCAATTCTTGTCGTTTTTGGATTAATAGCCTCTGAATTCTGTGTGTTGATTGGTGTTCTGTGGTAGTGGTGTTGTTGTTGTCTTTCGAATTGGGGATTGTTTGGTTTGGTTCGTGTTGTTGATTTGGGGCGAGGTAGGGTTTCTTGGGGCAAGTGTGTATGGGGATGAATTTAAGGGGTTTTGGGGATGATTTGGGATATGTGAATTGAGTTTGATGTGTGGGTTTTGGTGGGGTTAGTTGTTCGTTATGTGTAGTAGTCGGTTGGGAACTCTACTCGGTTGCTATTTCACGGACTCGGCGTCTGTGATAAGTGATCATAAGCAACAGATGAACTAGGGGATTGTTGAGTAGCAGAAAGAGAGTGGCTGTTGCTGGTTTTTCTTGTGTCAAATGTTTCATAGTTTCAGTAATTCATGTATAGAGAGGTTTGGCTATTCTAAGGACGATTACTTTTGTGCAGATTGTTTTTGTTTCTACGTTTTTTGTTGGATGGTATTTCTCGTGGGTTCTGATGGTGGCATTCGAAGTTTAGGGCAATGATGCACGATGTGAACTTGGAGTTTGTGGTTGCTGATTAGTGGGGCTGGGGATCATTAGTTTGGGGGGAGGGGGGGGGGCTTGTTTTGTTGAGGGGTTTATCTATTAGAATGGAGGATTCATTTTGTGCTGAATTGTTGTTTGACCATTTATTTTTTTTACATGGTTGTGTGGCGCAAAGTGGCTTCTGATGGTGGAGTTTAAAATTGCAGGATGGTGGACTAAGAGTGTAGGGCAGTGACAACAAGTGAGTGTAAAACGATTGAGTTAGAACAAGGATGGGAGTTCATGCAGAAGGGAATTACAAAGTCGAAGAATATTTTTGAAGGGTTGTCGGAGCCGCAATTCAGCTTCGAAGACTATATGATGCTCTACACGTATGACTCTTTGTCCTCGCCATCTGGGTGATGATTTCTTGTTTGCTTCTGTATATTGATGGTTGTTTGCCGATTTTTGATATTGCAGGACCATATACAATGTGTACTCAAAAGCCACCTCATGAATACTCCCAGCAGCTCTATGATAACTATCGGGAGTCTTTCGAGGAGTACATCACATCAATGTAAGTGATAGACTACCCATAAATTTTATCACATTCTATTCGGGGTGTATTATGCTCAAGGATCTGGAACATGTAATGTTTCTTATCTCACATTGAGCCATGATTTAGTTGATTAAATTGCTAATTTTACTGTTAAATCACCATCTGTGGAAGTTCATCTCATTCATAGCTACCGAGAATAATATCAACATGGATGATGGGTTCCCAAGCTTGAAAGATAAAGGATCACATGGTTGCCTAATTGTCATCATGCTTTCTTTGTCTAAGTGAAATCTGGTTTCAAATGAAGAGATATCGTATATCCACAGATGCTTTATATTCCTATCAATTTCATCATTAATAGGCTATCATGGGACTAGAATTTATCCCTCTAAATGAGAAAAACGGGTTGTTAGTTGGAACAACTCTTCAACATTTTAGCTTGAATTCTGTCTTTCCAGTTATATTGGGAAACTGTACATCAACTCATCTTTACATCAAGAAATTTGTTGGTGGAAGCAATTCAGGACTATATAAAGTTTGAAAGGCCAAATTAACACTAACTAAATATGTTAATTACTTAATAAAAGTCGGAGTGCGATTTAATTTAATGGGATGTAATTTGTGAGTAGCTTTGGATAGCTGAAAGTGTCTCATGCATCGCTTTGGGCTATGGGCAGCATATGTGATAAAAACTGGTTGAATAAGTATGTAGCCATCAGTCATCAGTGTTTTCCCAATTGGCATGCTTATAAAACTCTTCTTGGCAAGTGATGTCATTTCTCTTTACTGACCGCATATGGGTTTTTCTTGTTGTAAATTACTTAAATGCAAAGGTGATTTGAATCCTGGACTTTTGTCCACATTGTCTTCAGATTATGTGAAAGTTTCCTTAACTTTAAGCATTCTGGACATAAAATAGGCATCTCATGAAATGTGTGGAAATATATATTATTAATCTTCTGTGATGCTTGTGGTATGTCGTATTGTGTCTTTGAGTTGAAATCCTTTTAGCTTTCTTGTGTTTGACAGTGCTTGTGAGATGATGCATCATTTATCTCAAATATATTGATACTTTGCAGAAATCAAGCAGTGTACTCTTTTAAGATATTCCAAATCCAATAATTAACTTCACTTGGGAATTTGAGTCCTATTCTCTGCATATATAATTTTGCAGATAAATATCCGGTTATATTAATCGTTCTGGATCATTTCCCTTTGCAGGTGTTGCCTTCTTTAAAGGAGAAACATGATGAATTTATGGTAAGAGAGCTTGTGAAAAGATGGCAAAATCACAAGGTTATGGTTCGCTGGCTTTCCCGTTTCTTTCATTACCTGGATCGCTACTTCATTGCTCGAAGGTTACTTCCACCTTTGAATGAAGTTGGACTTACTTGCTTCCGCAGTCTGGTATGATTACTGTCTTCTGTCTACAACTCATGGTCTCATGTTGTGCATTTGTGTAGTGGCGTTGCATGGGTTCTTCTCAATTCTGACAAAACTTATGACACAGGTCTATACTGAACTAAATGTTAAAGTTAGGGATGCTGTCATATCTCTGTATGGAATTTTTTGTGCTTGAATTTGTTTTCTCTACTTCCTCTTTGAAAGATTGTCCTGATCACAGCCTTATTGCCAGATTGACTAAGAGCGTGAAGGAGAGCAGATTGATAGAGCACTCTTGACGAATGTCCTTGATATTTTTTTGGAAATCGGGATGGGGCAGATGGAATATTACGAGAATGACTTTGAAGCCGACATGTTGAAAGATACAGCTGCATATTATTCAAGGAAGGCTTCAAACTGGATTCTTGAAGACTCTTGTCCAGACTACTTCATGAAAGTAATTTTCTTTACAAGTTGCCTTGTTTGGTTATAATTTCATTGCATTTGAGAAAATCCAATTTCATTTTCATGGAACTTGTCTCACTCTCTTTGGAATATCAGGCTGAGGAATGTTTGAGGAGAGAGGACAGAGTTTCGCATTGTCTTCACTCTAGTAGTGAGCCAAAGTTACTCGAGGGTTGTCGATGCTTTCATGAATCATGATACATTGTTTTCATAGTTCATGTAGCTCTCGTTGTTATCCTCTCAGATGAGTCTGTTAGATCTTTGTGAGCAAAGTTTCACACCTGAACTTTTTATTCACGAAGCATGCTGAGGGTGGGTTTCAACTTTTCCTGCTTTCAACTTTTCTTGCATCCTAACTATTTAGTGTTCATGCACAGGAGAGTCGACTTTCTGTTGACATCGTAATGCACCCCAGTGAAATATTTCTGTTCTGGACTTCATTGCTTTTGACCTGTTCTGTTCTTTCAGAAAGTTCAACATGAATTGCTTTTGACAAGGTGAGGGTGTATTAAAGTTTTTGTTCAATTATGTGTGTGCTGAGATGTTGTTGGCCTAAAGTTCTCTACTTATTAATGGCGTCTTTGATGTTGTGCTAGGTTCAAGATCTCTCGCGAATGTATAGGCTCTTTTCAAAAATACCTAAAGGCTTGGACCCTGTTTCTGCTATATTTAAGCAGGTGGTGTCAAAAGCTGATCACCTTCTTTTTCACTTTATGTTTTGTGTATTTCTTACTAAGATTTGCCCTGGTAAATGTGCAGCATGTTACTGCCGAAGGCACAGCCTTGGTAAAACAAGCAGAAGATGCGGCTACCAACAAAAAGGTATATCTTGATCCCAGAGTGTTTGTACTATCCTGATTTCTTTGCAAGCTTCTTTGTTAATGTTGCATTTGTCTTGATCATAGGTTACAATTACTCGGCATACGGTTCTCTCTCCTGGTGTCCTTTCACTCAAGATCGTAGTTTTTCTGGCTTGACTTCCCTTCTATATCCGATTGAGTAGCGATCGTCTGCTGAGAGTTTCTTCAGAAATGACCTTGTTATCTTTACACCATTGAGTTTGGTGCTATAAAACTTGAAACTGCACTCAAAGCTTCTAGAGGATGCTCGTTGTTTGAGAATTGATCTTTTTGAAGGCATATTCCCTAACTTCTGTTTTCTTGTATTCTTGCTGGGTAATATCATTTTGGTACATGAACAAACCAAAGTTGTCGTCTAATATCATTCACTCCAGATAAGTTTCCCCGAATAAATCCACATTCCCGGGCTTCTTTTAGTTATAGTTAACAGCAGGTAACGAATTCCTCATTCATCTATTTAACTGTGTGCAGTACATGACTTTTGGCTAGCGATTCATGCAGTAAATAGCTCTTCTTGTTTTCTGTTTTCTCCGCACAAGCAGATAAGAAGGACCTTGTTGGTATGCAGGAACAGGTGTGCCTCAACTGCTTCCTGGAATAGCAACGATTTTTATTTTGTTTGGGTATGCTGACTGTGTCATCGCTTCATTTTCTGGTTTTTGTTAGGAAAGTGATAGAGTTGCATGACAAGTACATGGCTTACGTTAATGACTGCTTTGCAAATCACTCTTTTCCACAAGGTTTGTTCTTTAGAATCAGAGCCTGATGCATCTTTTATCTCCTTCTTTATACCATAATAAAATGATTCTCACTTCGTCAGGCTCTTAAGTAGGCATTTGAGATATTCTGTAACAAGGGAGCTGCTGGAAGCTCAAGTGCAGAACTTCTTGCCACGTTCTGTGACAATATTTTGAAGAAAGGTGGTAGTGAGAAGTTGAGTGATGAAGCCATTGAGGAAGCACTTGAAAAGGTAGGGTGTTGAAATTTGGTGTTGCACCTTCTGCTTGATTATATACATGCCCTTGCTAGATATTCATATATGAGAATACGGAACATGTGGTTCCACCCCGCCCAGCAAAAAAACGGTACAAGGAAAATTCTACCATGTCAATTCAAGAACATGTGTGGGATCCCCCATGGTACAAAAGAGAACACCGTTTCTTTCTTTTATGGTCGAGACCGTTTTTGCATTATGCTGTTTATTTATTTAAGTTTTCCCTTTTTTCTTATGAATTCAGGCCTTTTTCTTTTTGAATAATGTAGGTTGTAAAGCTACTCGCTTACATAAGTGACAAGGATCTGTTTGCTGAGTTCTACTGGTGATTCCCAGATTTTTATGCACATCTCATTACTTTCTACCTTGATCGATCATAGATCCCCCAGGGATTGGACCTTTATAGAATTAGTACTTGATGCATGATTATATGGTAATTTTTTGGCAGGAAGAAACTTGCTTGTAGACTTCTGTTCGACAAAAGCGCAAATGACGATCATGAGAGAAGTATTCTGACTAAGCTGAAGCAACAATGTGGTGGTCCGTTCACCTCAAAGATGGAGGGCATGGTACGAAATACTTGCTTCTGTGTGGATGTTAGGAATTATATCATTATTGGTCTTTGTGAAAGTAAAGCTTTCTTGATGCGGTTTGTGGATTACTTTCTAATGGCTTTCTTCATTTATCCAGGTCACGGATTTGACACTAGCCAGGGAGAACCAGACAAATTTCAAGGATTACCTAAGTAGAAATCCCCATGCTAATCCTGGGATTGACTTGACAGTCACTGTTTTGACCACTGGCTTTTGGCCAAGTTACAAGTCTTTTGATTTGAACCTCCCTGCGGAAGTGGTACGCGTCCTTCTTTGGTTGATCATAATGCCAAATCTAATAAAGTTGCTGGATTTGTTATTCAGTAGTGACTTCTTCGCTTTCCCTTGCAGGTAAAATGTGTTGAAGTGTTCAAGGAATTTTACCAAACAAAAACCAAGCACAGAAAACTTACATGGATATACTCGTTGGGAATATGTATCAAAGGCGGTGGAGCTGGTTGTCACAACCTATCAGGTTTGATACTCTCCCACTCATTGTTTATGAAGTGTTTTGTTATTCATCTAATTGACTGAGCTTTACACATTCTCATTTTCTTTATTAGGCTGCTCTGCTGCTGCTGTTTAACACCTCAGATAGATGGAGCTATTCAGATATAGTGAATGAGCTGAACTTGAATGATGAAGATGTTGTTAGACTTCTCCACTCCTTATCTTGTGCGAAATATAAGATCCTGAACAAGGAACCAGCTACAAAAACAATATCGCCAACTGACCATTTTGAGTTCAATTCAAAGTTTACCGATAAAATGAGAAGAATCAAGGTAGATATCTTGTTCCATCTCAACAGAGTGCTGCTTTTCCGCATGTGGTTGGTTTTCATTGAGTTGGAAGGATGACCATCTGGTTAGTTCTTGTTCCATCTCTTTGTGTAAATGAAGATTTCTCTTCCCCCAGTGGACAAGAAGAAGGTGATTGAGGATGTTGACAAGAACCGGAGATGTGGTTTTGATGCCTCAAGTGTCCGTATCATGAAGTCTCGTAAGTTTCTGAATCACCAGCAGTTGGTCAGTGAGTGTGTCGAGCACTTGCGCCCTTCTCACCTTTGTCTTTCCTCTCTATTGCTCTTCTGAATTGTGCCCTTCTTATTTGTTTGTATTTGTAGCCCGACTTCAAGGCGATCAAAAAGAGGATTGAAGATCTCATTACTCATGATTATCTCGAGAGGGACAAGGACAATCCCAATTTGTTCAAGTACATGGCTTGAACTCGCCCTGTAATTGCCTCAAGGGTAAGCCAAATGTAATGTAGCGACTGCAAGCGCGTTAAATGCTATCTCTCAAATGGCTATGAACGAGTGCAGAAACTGCGTACAATATGTTACTGCTGCTGGAGAGTCGCCTCTGATATAATCGCTCTTAACGAAGGGATTTTGTACATTTTGATTGAAAGGGAGAAGGATTGATTTCCTGTGTTGAAGAGTGATTAGAACTACTATTTGTTTCTATTAACTCTTCGTTGTGATCATGTATCCTCCCCACCAAAAAGGAAATCTGTGCTACAAAGCAGTTTTTTCCGTGTTTTGGTCTCACTGTAACATGCTTCGAACATTAATCAGGTTTTCTGTTGGATGGTTATAATGTGCTTGTCATAACTTGTGCCCCTTCCTTTCCCGGTATAGTCTCAACTAATCATTTTAGACACAATAGTACAACAGGAGGTAGGATATTTGACGCAGCATGGAGAAGGGATTGGGTTCTAGATACCGTTCTAGAAAACACGATATAACCTTGAATCCTCAAGGATTTCTCCCACCGTGTCAATATTCGGTAAGATTCTTCATCCTATTACATTGCCACAGAAATTTAGAAATTTGTCCTGTGGACATACAAGCTACTTGGGATACTTACGAACTTATATTGTGACGCTTGATGGACATTCGAGCTACTATACACTTAACTTCCACAGACTGAGCTACTTGGGTTTGGTTCGCTCCCATCACTTGCGGACGAAGCTGTCATACTTGGATTACCTGCTTGGTTCTCTCCCATCACTCGCCGACGAAGCTGGAACAGCTGTCTGATTAGCAGCGAGTATTAGCGTTGCTCTTCTTGAACCAGCATGCTTTGGAAGAAAACCGACCGCAGCAATGAGAGGAAAACAAAATCCATACGGAACCTATCTCAAGGATATGGATAGATGTCCAGTATACCCGAGTAAGTTTTACCTGAGATTGATCACACGAATAGAATACCAAACGTAAATTCATCCATTGGTAATCCTGAATCAGATATTGCTGTTATGACGGCAAGACAGCCCAGGAATGGGAACCACAGGTATATTCACCTTGGCATAAAGTTTAACCCACACAACATATTCATTGTTCAATATTTAAATGGAGGTACTCCCGGTACTACCATGGACAACACAACAAAAACCAAGGCTTTTTCACGAGCGAAACTAAAACAGTGCAAAAATTAGCTTGATCTTCAATCTCCCTTTCCTTCCATGAGTATCTTAGCTAGCTCCACGAGGTACTTCGTTGCTTGTTTGATATCCTTCAGCCTCTCTTCCTCGTCAAACACTCCTCTGATGAATAGGAGACGTACACCGAATCACGGAAAAAAGATCAAAATCATCTAACACAAAATGAAATTGTAGGAGGAACAACCAAGTATCGTGCAGCAAAAGATGCAAGGTTAAACTTACTACCGATAAAGAATCCTATTCATCACTGAACAATCAACATTGTCGTCGTTATGTTTTTGTCGAATCATATTACTGAAAACAGGTGAAGTTCTCATTCATAGGCACTTGGATGATATGTGCTGAACTGGCCAACCAGGGAACCTCTGCATCACATGCTAGCTGTCAAATTACTGCTCAGTGCCACGATTGTGCAATAGAGCTTATGGTTTTGTCACATTTTTTTTTTATTTTTTTTGATAGGATGGTTTTGTCTCATGTGTTGGTAGTTTGCTAGATTTTGTTTTCGTAATCTTTATTTAAGTAGAATTGATGTGTATTTGTTTCTATTTTTCTTATGCTGATGCTTTAAATGGAATTTGCAGGGAAACCACGACAACATCCCTTGAACCTGAAGAGGTATGGATACTTAGATTGCCGCTATGTATAGTTTTAATTTTGTGGTATTTTGATTGAGATGTTTGTGGGATTAAAATGGAAGCCCGTTATGAAGTTAGGGGTGCCCATATTGTAGGGAAATGACAATGAGAACTTTATGTTTACGATGTGTTAGTCTTCTATATCTTGTAACACCATGACATGCTCGATAGTCTATGAGGATTTTTGTTGGTCCCCTAGTTTCCAATAAGAGCATCCCCGATGCACTTGCTAAATGTATTGTTGTACTTAAAATATGGCAACTTTGTTTATTTATTTCACTCCAATGATTTTTTTTTTTTCACGCTAAATTTTGTCATTGGTAAAACAATTGCTGTATTTCACGCTAACTTTTTTAGATGTCCGGATTGCTGTAAAAGTTGAGACATTTCCGTTGTACAGCACCCTTCTCCCTGAGAAGACATACAGTCGGCCGGCGGAGACATAGCGGCGGCTTCAACTCTGGCTGAGGCGGCTGGCGGAGGAAGGGGAGAGGATCCACCCCAGCAAGGAGCGGACCTGAAGCGGAGGCGGCGGCAGAGGCGTCTGGAGAGGAGGTGATGGGCAGGCCGACTTGGGGAGTAGAGGCGACCGCAGCCGAGAAAGAGGGCGGCGGAGGCGGAGCATTTTCGTTGTTGGATGAAATTTGCCCTAGCCACTAGGTTTTGGGGGAGGAATAAAACCGACCAGGAGCGCCTGCTGTTTGCGCTTCGACGTTGTTTTGCGGTTAGCATTCGGGTCGTTGGATTGAGATCCAACGGTACACAAATTTTCAAGATATTAAAAAAATCTAGACATTTTTTTTATGGTTTAAAACATTTTTTTTACAGTTTAAAACATATAAAAAATGTTTCTTCATCAAAATACATATAAATTCAACACAGATAAATTTTCGTATTGAATTAAAACATTTCGATTAATTTGGAACGAAGAAAAAAATACTAAATTTAATATTTATAATGGTTTGGATTTGTGTTTGATGAACGATTAAATTGTTTTTTTTTAAAGTAATTTTGCAAATTAATGATAAATTTAAGTGTACATTATGAGTTAGTATCATTTTTATAACTTACTAGCATACTAACCCGTGTGTTACAAGCGATAAGAAAATTATAGTAGAAAGCTGTGATATGCAGGTAATATGAAAATAAAGATTACCATTAAAAAAACTAAATAAAGATTGGTGGAGTCTTGTGGGACGTTCGAAGGCTTAGTGCAATTATATATGTAACATCCCTTATAGAAATGTGCAATCCCCATAATTATATATAAATTGATGAATAAAACTTAAAAATATTAGTCATGATATTGTTAGCGTGTTAAGACTGAGAAAATAATCTACAGTTTAAGTTAGATGTTGAAGAGCAGACAACCACAGATGGAGAGCATTGAGAGCCATCAGATGCA
>LIEC01011278.1:9028-20718 GCA_001925005.1 Drosera capensis
TATTATTTTATCTTTTTTTAATATTTAATATATTTTTTGAAATTTTTTGTTATTTGTCTCAAAATCTTAATTTTAGATTAAAATATACCACATAAATTATCATTAATATTTTATAATAATTTTATAAAAAATAATATTTAATTATCATATATTATAAATCAAAATTCAAATCGAAGCATGGTAAATGTTGCACGCACAGCGGAAGTGTTACGGAGCCAATAATGGAAAAAAGCAATTGACACGGGGTTCAAGCGAGGAATTTGCGAAGAACAACCTGGAAGTTTCTACGAAATTACGGATGCTTGAAGTCAATACCCATCAAAATTCCTCGTCTGAGTCCTTGCTAGATTTTCACATTCCCATCTGCAAATTCTAGAGAAATTCTCATCGCCTACAGCTCGATCCTTCGACGAATCAAACGGTGAGTGAATCTCCCCTCCAAAAAAGAAAACCTTAATTTCATAAATTGGGTATCTTGATCATCGTTTGATTATGAATTATGTCTCAATCTCGTCTTCAATTTTGAAATATTTTGATCTTGATTGATCATGATCGAGGTTTATCGAAATGGGTTTGTCAATCTTCCATTGATTTTATCTGGGTATAATTTCCCCGTTTTTGATTTCTAGGGTTTTGATTTGGGGATTTTTGTGTGTGGCAGGATTCGTAATTGATCCTGTAGATCAGAGATATAAGAGAAATGGCAAGTGGGTTTCAAGAATCGACAACTGGGTCGCGGCCAAGCGCTTCGTATGGGACGAACGGGTCCGGGGATTCTGGTGATTTCGAGTGTAACATATGCTTTGATCTTGCTCAAGATCCAATTGTTACCCTATGTGGTCACCTGTTCTGTTGGCCATGCCTATACAAATGGCTTCGCCATCACTCGCAGTCGCATGAATGCCCCGTTTGCAAGGCACTCGTGCAAGAGGATAAGTTGGTTCCTCTCTACGGGAGGGGGAAGAACACGAGTGATCCGAGGTCGAGACCTGTTCCTGGTGTCGATATACCCAATCGTCCCTCTGGGCAGCGTCCTCAAACGGCTCCCAGTCCATCCCCTCCTGGTGCTGGAGCAAGTTATTTCCCGAATATTAGTTTCGGGTTATTAGGTGGTTTTGTTCCCATGGCCACTGTTGGGTTAGGGAATATGACTATGTCTGCAGGATTCGGCGGGCTGTTCCCATCTATGGTCAATTTTCATTTCAATGGTTTCTCGGAACCTGCTCCTTATGGAGCCACACCTGCGTATCCTCATGGGTATGGGAGTGCTTTCCACGGAGGAGATAATGGACATGCTGCTCACCATCGAAGGGTGGCTGATCAAGCACAGGACCTCATGGTCAAGACTCTTCTTTTGATCGGTTTCATTATAATCATCATTCTATTCTGGTTGTAAGGGATCATCATGAAGCAACTCTCCTGGTATCTGTTATCTGGATTCTTTTGTTTTATATGCTTGACTTCTGTTTGAATCACTAGTACGTTTGCTTAGCAATTTCAATCCAATACTCTGTTGGAATTGTTGATCTTTCCATTTGAATTGTAAATTGTAATATAAAGTTTGTTTCCATTGTGATATATGTGTGAGCACTATGTACCACAGAGAGGCTTTGCACCTGGATATCATCTGGATATGTGCTCAACTTTGTGATTGATCCAGGTTCTTTCCCCTTGTGGCCGGCTGTAAGCGTGCTTAATATTACTTCTCATCTCTGAGCTAGAATGTTATTAGGCTGAAGACAGTATCTCTTGTTCGTCCGTAGTTGTAAACTTACACGTTTAACCATGGATTAGATATCCTTGAGTGATAATGAACCACGCAAAGCCAGGGTATACCTTAGATTTGCCAACATGTAGACTTCGTGACAGGATATCTAAGCAGATTGTGGTTCTTTGAAGAACAATAAATTTTGATGGACAGATTTCGCCACGCAGGTCAAGCAGCTTAAGGACTCAACTTTGTAATCTGCCATTTCAGGGAGGCTCACTGTCACACCTAGAGCCCTCCGATGATTATACTGTGAAAGGACTATAAAGACAACGACCAAGACATCAAAGTAATCGATCAGATACTTGCTGCAGATGGAAACGGTGAATACCCAAGGGAGGCTGAGGGGATGGTAGTAGCAGAAAGATGACTTGAGCGACATTGGGTGGATTCGAGGTGGAACTAAAGGGATAGATGAAGATTTGTGTTTGCATCCCACTGAGAATCCTACTTATTTTTCTCTCCTCTTTGGGGATATTGATGCATTGCCCTCGGGCCGTGCAAGCGAGAAAAGAGAACATCAAACCCTATCGGAAGAACTATGACAGGCAAATTCACTGCTTCTACAATGGTACTGCATGGTAAAGTTGAACAAAGCAAACAATGATAACTTACTCATGTTCAAGCATCACCTGCAACATAAAACATCTCCAACACATGGTTCCCTCGGATTGAGGTTCATTCAGGCTCAGATTTTGAAGGATTCCAAAGCAATTACAAGAACCGAATACGATAAATGGAGCATTTGAAACCAAAGAATTCACATACATGTTGACTATCTATATTTCTATTTGTCGAACAGGCCTTTCTAGTAGCGACATACTGACATGGTGTTTATAAATTCTCCTCTTTCCACCAAAATCATGACCCATATGTATACATATGCACAAAGAATAAATTGAGGCCTAGAACAAAGGACAAATATATCTAACCAAAGAATGTGGATTATGAAAGCATAAAGGCTTCCAACAAAGTTCTGCTCGCTACCAAGGTCCCAAACAGAGATATAGAATGATAAAGAAGAGGAAGAGAAAGAAACTGAACCAATATCCAAGGGAATGCAGGTTGCATCGGTAACTCCCTGATTCTCCTATACCATGTAGCTCTGTTACAATGCTCAAGACTGCAAAGAGCAGACAAATGATTCCACCCGCAATGCTCTCACGCAGCTCATAGGTTGGCCAGTCGGGCACCACAACAAAGAGAAGAAATCGCGAAACTGCAAGCAAAGAATATGCCATCAATATTACGCAATTACACTGATTTATGTTTCTTTGAATTCAGTAGGAAGGGAACCTACCTGGAATTATATGAGGAAAAATGAAGTTCGAGGCAACGGCCAAAAAAGCAACCCAGTAGCCAAACTCTCCACTGCAACAATAGCAATGAGAAGTAGATCTTCAAAGTCACATCTCTGTCGGAGAATTTGATCTAACTAAGTTCAGTGGCTAAGGCAGAAAAATGGAAAATCACCGTAGTATCTTGAACAGGACGGTCGGGAAAGTAATCAAGAGGGAAAGAACCAGCAGGGAAGCTTGCAGGCCTGATCTTCTCCCTGTTTGGTTCAGAACTAACAATAACCTGTTGGAGAAAAGAAAAGAAAAAAAGATTGCGTGCACAACGAAAACGAGTTATTCAAAATAAACGAACAGAAGTATTACTCATCCTGAATAATTCCAAGGATAGGCATTAACATATCTCAAATGACGTCAGTTACAATGTTCCAGGAGAGCTCCTACAATGACAATCAAAGGGAAGAGCGGAATAGAATAGACTCTGAAGTAAAGACCAAAGCAGAATGCCTCAACTGCAAGACCAAGTCCATGGGGCTTCCACTCCTAAAAGGGTTTGTTACTGCTGATCTTGATTGATAACTCAATATGCTTCGTATTTGAGAGGTGAGACCATAAGCCTCTAAATTAACAGCAACACCTCTCCTTCTCAACCACCATCATCATAACAACGAAAGTTGATTTCCTTGAAGTAAGACTGTGATGGGCTTTGTTATTTGACAATAACGTACTACAACGGATGTGATAAGAGATCATGAATTGGACACCATACAGTTGCACTTGTCGTATGCTTGTAGCTCCAAATTGCATTCCATATGATGAGGCTAAAAAACTAAACCCACAAAATATTGAGTCGTGATTGATGATTCTTAATCCACCAATTTTCAACGGAATCGCATGTTTTTTACACGAAACCCCATTAAGTGGAGTTCATAAAGATGCCATCTATTTATTATATGTTGGTTCCAAAAGAAATCCCATTATTTTTTTGACATAGAACATCATTTAAATAAAATTAATAAGTGATCATATGCATATTCTAAAAATTCATAAAGTCATCTCCCATTGTGGAAGAGATTGGAGATTTTATGCTCTTTTCCCAACAATAAATAATGTGAAGAGGATCAGATCAACTTGGGATCTTCTCTACACCGGCGGCGACAACCCACTGATAATCAGGTTTCTGAGATCATGTAAGGGGGATAGAGAACACAAACTGAACAGAAAAATGAGAGAGGTAATTTTTAAAAACACCCAGTTGCAATAGAATTCATTTCCCAATTCCCACCACACTATACATTATCAATCAGGTAAACAAATTTTAGTACTAATATTGCCAATCATCTGGGAAAAAAAAAGGGATAACGGATTAGTAATAAGGAAAGGGAACTGACAAGGCGGAGATGGAAGCACCCCATTCGAATGCATCGCGGCCCCTGCTGCCACTCTCAGATAAGAGATATGATGATGAAAACGAAGAAGAAGAAGAAGAAGCCCGCTGGGTTGATGATGATGCCAGTAGTATTTGTTCCAAGATTGTGGCCATTTCTGCTGATGATTGATTGAAGCCACTGTGGTGGTCGTGCTTTGCCTTGTCCTCTGTGTAGCTTGCTTGTTTGTGGATATTCCTTGCTTAATGAGAAGAAAGAATATATGCCTTGTGGCAATTGTTCGTGGATTTGCCACACCCCTTTTGTTTGTGTATTTTGCACGGAACTTATGCTCAAGAAATGTTGCTTAAGAATTACGAGTCCCATTTTTCCAACGATGTAGATTGAAAATTACTTTTTAGAATGTGAAATTTATCCATATCGATTATATGAAAAATTATAAAATTATTTATAATTTTATAAACTCAATAATTATCTATGAGTAACTTTGGTTGGAAGTACCTTCGTTTCATTGACTTTAAAATCCGAGAGACGGCACTTTCCATAATAAGATCATTTACTAGCTCATTAAAACGGGAACGGATTCTGTGCCTACGTCTGAGAGTCCATTCGGCAACGAATGGAAAGAGTGTGTAGTAGTTCTACACCAACGATTAACATTTCCAAGTGCCATGGATTAGATTTGGAGATGATAGACATATAGTCTCCCCTGTGTTGTACGGATTATATAACATAACATAAACTGTTTCCGATGTCCATATTTGTAGGATTTCTATACATATTTCTTATTTTGTATCACAAGCATGCAATAGGCATAATGCAACAAGTCCTAGTAGTTCACACAAACACGAAGATACAAGATTACCAATTTCATACGGTGAATTTTTACGTAATCATACTTCAAAAGTAGCAACTCCACATTCGTAAAAGAAAGACACACAAGATAGCATTCACATTTTACGCATTAACTTATAGATACAACATAGATACAACAACGACTCAAGTATCCCGTCACGGATAAGATCTGGGAAGGGTAGGATGTACACATCAACTTATAGATGCTAGGTAAAATACACACGTGATGATGGCAATCATCCATTCATAATCATCATGCATGCATAGCTTTGTCTACGACATCATCTGGTGAAATTCATGAAAATCAAGCTCTCCGTTCCCATCAGTATCATAGTTCTGGATCATAGCAACACACTCATAATACGACTTAGAATCGCCAAGGCGATGCAACATCCTCTGCAAACCCTTGGGCGTTATCCTCCCCGACCCCTTTTCCTCCTCAAACATCTGAAAAACCATCTTGAGATCGTCGTCACCATCATCACGACCATGATCATCACCCATCCCAACACCAATCTTCCCGCTCATGAGCCTCGAGAAGTCGTGAAACCCGAGCATACCATCTTCATCGGAGTCAAGGTCATCAATCACACCCTGAGCATCCTCATGGGATATATGCTCACCAATGGACCCGAAAAAGGCCCTAAGTTCAAAGGCCGAGATCTTACCATCTTTGTTCGCATCAAAATGATCAAACACGTGCTTGAGCTCATCCTGTCTCGAACGCGACCGGCTCTTGAAGGAGGAGGAGTTCGAGCGAGGAGAGGGAGAGCTACTCGCAGTCGAGGTCAAAGTTGATTTTGGTGACTTGCTCAGGTTCTTCAGCTTAGGGACCTTGGCACAGAACCACCTAGATGGGTTAGGAAGGCACTCAGTAGCCATTATATGATCAAGGTTCAGAGGAAGATATGACTTGTATTGTATCTGTGTGTGATGTGTGTGCTTGTATGAAGCATAGATGGAGCTCATGTACTATATATAGAGGGGGGAAATGGGAAGAGAGCATTTCCAAGAAACCAACTACCTACAATAAAAACTCAAATTTGAAATAAAGGGGTTGGTTAAGAGTTGCCCAAGTAATATACCAAACCAGTATCTTTTTCATGTAAGCAACTTGAGAAGCAGCTAATAGATATATCGCCCGTCATTAGTGCGTTAAAAGATAATATATTGACTGTTGCAAATCATATGTTGATAAATTTATACTATAAATTAAAAAATTTATATTGTAACTTATGAAATATATACAAATCAAATTTTAATTGTAAAATACATTAAAAATTTGATTGTACACATTCATCAACTTATAATATAGATTTTTTAACTTATAAAATAAAATTATCAACCTATAATATTTACGTAAGTCGTTTTCTTTCATGACGTGGATGATTTTCCCTTTATTAGTTCTCTAATTGGTAGGGAAGTACACATGGATACATATTAGAAGGAAGGCTAGGCTCTACTTTTCAAAAATAATAATTCAAAAAGCTTTTCGAGAAAAGATTCTTTGGTGCAATCGAAGCCGATGGGCTCCCCCACTTGTAAGTACTCACTTGAACATTCACAAGGTTTGAACTCCTGACCCAAGGAGGGTGAGCGGTGGGAAAGATCCCATAGACATGTACATAATTTGTATTATAGTCCAATGCAGTTGTTGCAGGATTCGACGAAGATGCGGCTTATACACATAATGTATCTTACACTGTAACACATCTCCTCATACAACTATCCTTTCTCACTCTGGTTAGAAGTGTGAATAATAGACCAACACGGCCACAAAGTTCCACTGCAGACCGTAGGATGCAAAGTTCAAACTTGTACATTTCAATCACACCTGATCTAATACCATAGCCAGCAATATATTTCACACAAAAACAACTCAAACTATATGATTAGAAATCGAGGGAGGGATGTTATCTGTGCATAGGAAATGAAGGCGATGTTTACCAAATCTGTGACACATTGGAATAAAGTGTTGGGAAAGTAATCAAGACGAAATTGCTCAAAAGATTATAGTGATGCAAGAACAATGGAATTTTTCCAGGTGAGGAAGTTGCATGGAAATTTCGGTTTCAGAGGTCCACTTCTTTAGTGACTTTAAAGGTACGTTGATGGACGCCATTCAGATCCCCAGTTGTAGTCGTTTTCTCAATGTAATTTACCTCAGATTTAAATATTGATTCAATTGATACGATATGTAGGGAAGTGTTTGCATTCATTCCTACGTATCCGACAAGGGATGGAGGAAGATGATACGTAATTTCATGCAAAATGCCGTGCGACACTTATAAACATTAGAACAAGACAAGTCATGCGGATTGATAATTACAAACACAACATAACCTGGTTTAAAAGCACTGTAAAAGTCAAACACTCTCATCTTTCTAGTCTATCTTATAAAAACTCCAGGGAACTATCTAGGGGCACAAGATGAGCCGAACAAGCCGAGTTCGACCCGAGCCTCGGCTCGTTGAGCTGTTGGGTCTCCTCGGGCTCGGCTTGAGCTCACCTCGTTTAAAGGCTCGTTTCTTTATGGCTCGATAACTGCTCGGTTTGTTAAGGTCTCATTTAGGCTCGGTCATTTCAATTTAGAAAAGAAAAATGAATTAGAGTGTTTTTAGTAAATATAAATAGCTTATATTCAATGTATACATATGTATTTTATTTACTATATATATATATATCGAGTCCTTATTGAGTTTTTACAGAGCAGAGCTCGAGCCTGAGCCGAGCTGAACAGGGATATGTTCAAGCTTGTTCATTTAGTTAAACAAACTAAGAATTTTGTTTGTGTTCGACTCGTTTAGTAATCAAACGAGTTTGAACGAGCTCTTAACAAGTCGAGCTGGAACCGAACCACGAGTTTAACCAGGTTTCTTACAGCCGTACTACTATCCAGGGGAGAGAAAACGATTCAGAGCTGACCATAAGCACTAGGTAGACCCGATCACGGTTAAGTTTTGAATCAAAACCGATAGAAACCGTCGATTCAAGAACCGAAATCGTGATGGAACTGGAACTGATAGAAACTGAAATCGAACTCCTAAATATTGGTTCACTTTAGGTTTCACCAAAAACAAACCTGGAACCGTCGGTTCGATTTGGAATAGAACAAACCGCATATTTTTCCATAATTTGTTTATCTACCTAATTCACACCTACTAATTTATTCTTTGTTATGTTTATTTAGTCGAACACCTTACATTTTCATCCGTTCATTTTCCGTTTATATTGGGTCATATCTTAAGATGAATATTAAGCGTAACTTTGTAATACGATTATATGAGTTTTGATATTTTTCGTCTTATATCATATTTTAACTATATTTTTTTAAATAAAAATTATTTGGTGTGCACTTTATGAACATGTAAAAACATAAAGAAATAACAATGAAATCATGACCAACTTAAACCGAAACCAAAACCGACATCGCAACCAAAATCGTTGATTCTGGAATCGTAACCGGAACCGAACTAAAAGATTTCGGTTTCAGTTTGTCTTTCTATTAAACCGGAACCGTGGTAAGGTCTAGCACTAGAGACCTATAAACATCTAGGAAGACACAGTTCTAAAATGGAGCAAATACATACCTCCACTCAGCTCAAAACATTAGCGCAAGAAGACACAGGAAGATGATGTCGAACTTCAGCCACCAAAACGGTCACATCGCCAGCAGAAAACATCTAAGCTTTTCTACATTATTACTTGTTCATTCTTTCCGCTCAATATGGATCAATCACGAAACCAGCAGACTGCACATAAGTCAGCTGCATTAGCCCTGCAATAAGTCATGAAACCATAACTCCTGCAATTAAATAAGAGTAAGTGGTTTTGGATCCGTTCTCCTAAGAACCAAATCTGAAATCAAGCCAAATCGTTTGTACCTCAATTGCTAATTATTTTTCAGTGTCTCATTGGTTCAACCACTATATCCGGACTCCTATCTGAGAAATAATTAGCAATTGAGGTACAAGGCATAGCCATTTAAAAACGCTCCCTTTCTACAAGTGAAATGCTCAACAGCATAAAATGTACATCGGATTTCATCCCACAACGAAGTGCAAGCAAAGCACTATTTGCTCTCACAGCATCATAATGACCACTGAGGTTACCCAAGGATTTATTGTTCTGTGAATACATCCTAAATGGTAAACTACTGTCTCAACAAGATAAGTAACATAAGCCTTGGTATACATCCGACATGTGGAATACCAAGCATTCCAGTCCAAGAATCACTTCCTTGTATCCTTTATTCCTTTTAGAAGAGACCACTGTCTAGCATACTGTCCTGGGATGCTGTTTTTGTCATATCCAAGAATCTCTAGCAAATTGCGCATTTCCACTAGTTCACCTTAAGTCTCTCAAAGTGCAGCCATTATATTCGTAGATGGTGTATCTTCTTCACGATTCTCATCATTTAATATAAACAAGAGTTTGATGCTTTACTTGCTTTAGAAGATGGCAGCTTTGACAGACCTAAACAGCACAAAGATTAATCTAAACAGCAGTTTGTTAAACCTTCGGCTAAGCTTCACTACAGTCTCAGACTCTCATGAATAAACACCAAAAAAAGCTTCAACCGTCTATGAGCAACTGCAAAAGCATGGATGTATCAAATAAACTAAAGAAGACTTAAACAGTCAAGAGCTAACATTATCTGCAAATTGAAATAACAACCTGCTCCATCGAGACAATGTCACTGTGATAGCTAACAGAACAATGAGACTGAAGAACCCCTTTGCAAGCTTCAGAAGTCTCCTTCAGCCGATTATGATCACATAGGAGGACACAGTAAGAAGTAGGAACCATTAGAGGAATGATAGCCCTTAGCTTTCACAAACTCAGACATCCTCGTCGCCCCACCATGCCAACATTTTTGAAAGCCAACGGATAATAAGATGCCATTTCATCTATCTTTACCCCTGGCTCCTGCTTCTTCTGATGGAAAACGCCATATCATAGGTTTCTAGGCAAACAGCCTCGCGGCTGTCCGCTCCAGCTGCAACAAACCAACCAGCGGTTCTGACAGATATAGATCTTCTTGCTACAAGGGGGATGCTACACATATCCATCCATCTTCATGAACTGACGAGAGGCATAGCTTCAGATAGTAATTCCTTGATTGTTCCCAATTTGACTGTTCCGTGTGACTTGTTCACCAGAAAAGCCATCATACCTGCAGTTATTTTGCAATGACAATATGCTAACCAGTAAGCATATCCGACCAAGTGCACAACTCAATCGTGCATTGCGCCAAAATTCCCGTGGAATAGTGGAATTCAAACATTCCAGCCATCAAGAAATTTGCCATAAGATGGTGCAATGCAACTCCACACTAGGGTATTACACAAACTAAGATTGCCCTGAGTGTAATTCGCTGCGGTATATGCTTCCATGAAATATCCAGCACCCACGATCTACAGTCCTAAGAAGTGAATATAAAACTGCAACAAGCTTTGGAGACAAGAATGCTGATTCAGATTCAACTGTAACCAGGATACTTCTGTAAAGCAACCATCCTCACTTTCAAAACATCTTGTCTACACGACTCACCGTGTTTCATCGACTCTCTAATCACCTCCACAAACAAATCCACACTCTTCCTAATCACTTCAACCACCAAACTCACCGCATCCTCATGCCTCAAGGCCATATCGGCATTCCCCAAAAGCAACCAACTTCACCTCCAGCTTATCAACCAGCACCCTGATGTTATCCAAGTCCTTGACAACCACAAAACTCCCAACATTCATCTCCCAAATCAACGCTCTTTCGCCCTCCACATTGCATCAAAACAAATCCCCACCGTCACCAATGGTCCCTACACCCCCAACATTGCCATAACCGCCACCAATCGAGACACACCAATCACAACAGCCACAATGGTGCAATCATGACCGCAACAAACACCCCCACAAATGATAATCTTGACACCTTCCTATAAACCCTAACCCGATTCAATTTCTTGTCGCCCCTCCGCTTCTTCTCCATCACATTCTCCTCGTACATAATCACCATCCGATCACACACCGAACCTAACAACGTGAAGAAACCCTCCGTCAATGGGTCCCCAGCCTACTTGAAACCCCTCAACTCCGCGATCGTCTCCTTATACCTCGTTTTCACACCCTCACCACCCACATTGCCCATTCTCTCCTCCTCAAAACAATCTAGCACGGACCTTAGCTGATCGTGCCGATGCGCGGTAGCGGCGAGGGCAAGGTCCAGAGCGGCGAGGAGGTCTAGGGTTTGGGTTATGAGATCGAAGTAGAAACGGACGAGTGAGAGGAGATCGGAGTTGGAGTGGAGAGCGGCGGTGGAGTCGAGGATGACGGCCAGGAATGAGGGGTTGACGGAGATGACCGGAGAGGAGGCAGCGGCAGT
>LIEC01011278.1:20804-56756 GCA_001925005.1 Drosera capensis
AGGCGGAGGTGGTGGTGGCCGTGGTGGGTGGGAGGGTGGGGTCCATTATTATGAACTGCGAGCATTTGTCATTGGGCGACGTGGTCGTCTGAGAAACGTAACGTGTGAGTAGCGATGTTACGATAAAAATGTCAAACAATCGAACATTTGAGAGGATGTGTATGTATATCAATCAGTATATCATCCAAGTTTCCAACCATAGTCAGAATCATTTTCAGGCGATGATAAGAGTGATCCTCCTTCGTTTGATAGTAGAAAAATTGGATTTATGTTTATTCATAAATAAATTTATTTATAATTAAATTTTTGATATAAAAAAGGATTGAGATTGAAGATTTTTTTTTTTTTTTTCAATTAGTACAAAATAAATAATTTTTTTAATAAAAATAGATTTATAATTAAACGATATTAAGAATTAAGATTAAAAATTTATTCTTTCTCTTCAATCAATACAAAAAATAAGCTTTTAATCTTAATAATTGATTTTTGAATGCTATATCTATCCATAAATTAGCTATTTGTGACTTATCACAATTTCCCAAGCCCTATGATATAGGTACAAAGGGAATGTATGGAGTTGAAACATTAATGATGTTGTCTTATACTTTCCATAAAAAATAAACTTATCTTACTAAGAGTCTAAAAATAAATATAATGTTTTTCTCTTAGAAAAGTTTTACATATAAAATATTAAATCATTATAATATATTTTATTAATTTCTCTTCCAATTGTTACGATATATTCATTATCATAAGAAAAAACTTCCTCCATCCAAAAATAATTGTGATGTTTAATTTTTATTATTATTCAATACGTATTTTGAGTAGGTTCGTCTTTCATCTTAATGAATTAAAAAAATTAACCATTGACGCAAAGTTGAAATACATTACTTAAATTATCATTAGATTTTCATGATAAACTTTTTAAAAATAATATTTGATCGTTTCGCGATACGAATCAAACTTCGCATTGATAAATGCACACAATCGAAGTGATAATTTTTTTCGGACCGAGGGATTACTCCTTTTTTCATCAAAGTGAACATAAATTCAACACGCATATTAAAATCCCATATCAAGTCAATTATTTTTAAACGGATGGAGTATTTAATTTGAGATCGAGATAGTATATTTTTAGAAACTAAACGAATTTTTTTTTTGTAAGAATCGAAAAAAGTTAATTATCACATTTAGTGGTTCTGATAAGGTTTTCAAAATACATGTTTAAGTGTCTTTTTTTCCAAATATAAAATGTTTATTTACAAATATGAATAATTCAAGATGATCAAACCTAGTTTTTCTTAATAGCATTTTATGTATTTTTAGGTATTAGAAATAAATAAAAGATAAAATTTATCAAAAAAATCAAAATTATTCAGCAACAGCAATGGATATCAAAAAGAAGAAGAATAAAGTTCTCAATTCGTGAGAACGAACCGGAAAAAAGTTAATTGCCACATTCAATAGTTTGGATAAGGCTTTCAAAATACATGTTTTAGTGTCTTTTTTCAAAATATAAAATATCTATTTATAAATATGAATAATTCAGAATGATCAAACAAATTTTTTTAATAATATTTTATGTATTTAAGATATCAAATTATTCAGGAGCATCAATGGAAATAAAAAAATCAAAATAGAAATACTCTAATTCATGAAAACACATAAAACAATACAGGTTGGTTTAGGTGATTCATATCATTTTTTAAAAATTCTCCATAATCAACTTTTACAATATTATTTTCAAAAAACAGTATACTGTCTTAATTATACTTTGAAAACTATCATTTTTTTCCGCTGGTATATGAGCATACAAGTGTTTCTAAAAACAAATTTATATCTTTAATATCAAAATTTAGAATTGTATTAGTAAGTTTTAAGTCATATATTCTTCGTCGCAGATAAATTATAGCATATTATTAAATATAAACGTCCTATATAAATCATAACATTTTTATATATGACAAATTTAAAGTGTTAAAAATTTTTAAATATCCTTAATTTATATTATATCATCTCTTTTTTTTATTGTTTTTTCTTTTTTTATCGATTTATATTTTTTCCTCTCCCATCTTATATAAAGTTAATAAATTTTTTAATAATTATATCAAATCAATATATTATAGTTTATTTGAAACGAAGAAAATAAAAGATCAAGCGACGCTATCACTTACCAAATATATATATAATTTTAACCCATAAATCCGTTCAAATATTATTTTAATGTTTGATTCACCAAAACCATTTTATCATTCTTTACATCAATTAAGAGCTCCGACCCGGAATAAAATGAATAGAGAAGCGGCCAGAGAGCAACAACTGGCACAGTTCTCTGAAAGCACGAGCGAGGAGAAGAAATTCGGACCACCAGCACATGGTGGGGCCCATCGTCCGTTCCAATTTTCTGTCCTTTTCCCCCCTTTTTTCTTCACTCGTTTGCTATCCCCACGTACTCCGCACGTGTGGGAGCTTGCTTCAGCGGATAGCTTGGAAGAATGCAATGCACCAGTGCCATAATCGCTGTCGTTGTGATTAGGACAGTGCTTATCGTTTCCGCGTTAATCACATGATTAAGCAAACATCATTTAATTTTTTCATTAGGCATGGGTTGTATAACACTATGTTGTTTTAGGAACTTAAGTATTTTTTGATATGAAGGAACTTCTATTTATCAGTGAAGTGACCGAAATTGATATAATGATTTTATAACATTTTAAAAATCATTGTCCATGTTTAGACTTATCTGATCAAAGTTACGCAAAAAGTCTAGCAGAACTAGCATCCATGAACAAGATGATAAGCATCCATGTCGTATTAATATTTTCTTACCCTATGAGATTTTGACGATCCATTTTTCATGAAACAATCTCGTCAAAGGGTATGAAAAGATGGTATCAACTTAATCTTATTTTGCTCTATTTATTATACTTATTTCCTTTCATGAGAAATGTAATTTTTGTTTAATTTAACTGTCTCATATTAAATATAATATTTTTTATTTGAAATTTTTTTTCTATAAAATTATCCAAATGTCCGTGTTTTTTATTTTATATCATATCCACTTATCCATTTTTTTCTCATCTATTTCTTTTTCTCACTCGTACAATCCCAAAGACAAATAAAAATATTTACTCATAAATTAAACATACACATAAATTTTCATATGTCTGTATCAAGTCAAATCGTTGTATTTTTTAATGAAACGAAAAGAATATTATGTTTCCAACTTGAATAATTAAAAAAATCAATGTCTTAAAACATATCTAATCGTTGATTACATGATTTGAGCCAAGGTTGCTTGTTACCCCCGGTATCACTAGATAAAATATCAAATATGTTTGATTACATTGTAATCACTATCACTATAAATTTATAAACAGATGTATAATTTTTGTTTGTTAGTCCTCCATTAATTCTTCAATTAATATTTTTTGATATATTTCATTAAATCCTTTTCATTATTTTTAAACTTTATTTTCCACTTCTTACATCATTCCTTCTTCTTAATATCAAACTCCTCAACTTTCTTTTTTTATTTTTCTATGTTAAAATGTTTCTTCTTTCTATTACAAATAAAAAATTAAAGAAGAATTTGATCAAGAAAAATTTAATGCTAGTTAGATTAACATGAAGGTAAACGTAGGAGTGATAACAAAAAATATTAAGACAAGTTTTCCATCTAAAATTAATATCTTGCTCGAATTTCTAATTTATTCCCACACTAATACCCACACATGTCATTTGACAAATGACAATCCCCTCCAATAATCACTCCTCAATCAATCCAACAATACGCGTTGATCCATCATAATCACACTCAACTCCAATAAATCCCCTTTTCCCCCTCACACTTCCCCCACCCCCCTCTCTCTCTCTCCCACACGTGACCCGCCTCTCCTCCTCCTCCTCCTCCACCGTTGCCGTCGCCGCCGGAATCTGACGGGTGCTCATCAATGGGCGGATCGGCGGGGAGGTTGCCGACGTGGAAGGAAAGGGAGAACAACAAGAGAAGGGAGCGGAGAAGGAGAGCCATCGCGGCGAAGGTGTTCGCCGGACTCCGATCTCAGGGGAACTATAAGCTCCCAAAACACTGTGATAATAATGAGGTGTTGAAAGCTCTTTGTGCTGAGGCTGGGTGGGTCGTCGAAGAGGATGGGACTACTTATCGGAAGGTAATGGTTATCTTCTTGTTTTGATGGTCTCAGATCTCCGATCGGCGGTATCGGGAATAGTCTGTTTGCTGTTCGCAATAGGGATAAGGCTGTGTACATTTGGCCATCCCCAGATCATGTTCACTGTGGGATTATTTGTGATGTCGTTGTTGATTTCAGATTGGCGGTTATCACGTTCTTACTAGGTGCTGATTTGTTGTGTAATTGATAAGGGAGCGATGATTTAGTTCACGTGGATCTGTGGATTTTGAGGGGATGATTAGATTGGTTAGGGTTTTGGGTGTTGAATGATGTTGCGGTTATTGAGTTTGGTTTTGGTGGGGAAGAGTCCGCGTTGATTGAACTTCATTGTGGTGGTTTGGAAAATGATTGAATCAAAGTTTCTTCATGGTGTTACTATTGTGAAGGCAGATTTTGATACTGCCAAAGCGATTACACTCACAACTTTTCTTGGGATAAAATACTCCTCTCACAAGTCACAAGTTGGCTTGGCAGTATCTAAAACTGCCTTGCAATATCAATTCCCTTCTTTCTTCGTTTGAGTATGTGTGGATGGTGACTGAATCTAAAATGGGATAAGGATTTGATTCATTGAACACTAACTTGAACTAGCTTCCTGGTGAATATACCTCAAGTCTCCTGATAATCTCGTGATAATGGTCACCTGTTATGATTTTTGGACCATGTGTAGTTTGTTGTGAACTATGCCTAATGTTGATGATGAAGTGATCCCCCAGCATTCACTGCACCTGAATTCGGAATTCCGGTCATCCTGTGTTGCATAGTTCGCTTTTTATGTGATGATTTTCTGGGAAACTGCCGCCTTGTGGCATAACTTTGCTCGTGATATGTCCAGAGCTAGTATATAGTTCTTGGCATGCAAGGTCTGGTTGGTAACTATGGATTTGTCTAAATTAGCACTGAAGTATCAAGTGACAATCCTTAGCACTGAAGTATCAAGTGACAATCCTAAGTAACATGATTCGTGCAGTGCAATTATGAACTGGGTGAATATGCTACTGAAATTGTTGAATTTGTAGCTGCAATATTGCAATCCTGGATTCTGATGGTATATAGTGAGGGTTTCGGCTGATGTATTTCTTGACTATGTGTTCCATGTAGGGATGCAAGCAACCTTCTGTAGACATTGCAGGCACTTCTGCAAACATGAGTCCATGTTCCTCTATCCAACAAAGTCCACTATCATCAGCCTACCCAAGTCCAGTCCCCTCGTACCACGCTAGCCCCACGTCATCTTCCTTTCCCAGCCCTTCACGTTACGATGGCAATCCCTCATCATGTTACGATGGTAATCCTTCGTCCTACTTGCTTCCCTTCTTACAAAACCTGGCTGCAATCCCATCAAATCTGCCACCTCTGCGTATATCAAGCAGCGCCCCCGTGACACCACCTCTTTCTTCCCCAAAGAGGAAACCTGACTGGGATCCGTTTCCCAATGGCTCACTACGACCCTCGGTTTGTCACCCTATCTTTGCTGCCTCCGCTCCCTCAAGCCCTACTCGTCGCAACCATCTCACACCACCGGCTATTCCAGAATGTGATGAATCTGATGCCTCCACAGTTGACTCGGATCAATGGGCTGGCTTTGGAACTGGAGCCCCTCAGATAGCCCCGCCATCACCGACATATAATCTTGTCAAAACTGCGGCCACCCAGAAGGCTACCCTACAGGAGGCGCTGGACCAGCATGGAGCTTTGGGATGGCCAGCTGCCATGGACAGAAGTCATGGATCGGAATTCGACTTTGGAAATGGTGCAATGAAGGCCTGGGAAGGCGAGAAAATACATGAAGTAGGCATCGATGAATTGGACCTCACACTGGGTTTCGGGAAGTGAACTTGAGTTCAGCTACAGCTTCACAGGGGAGGTGCGTGAAACCAAGTGCAAGTCTTTCAGTAGCACACCTTCATCTGAAGTCTGAAGTGCCTGTGAACCTGTCTTCGTAGGGAATGAAATTTCGCCCGTCCTGAGCATGTTTGTTACCTCCTCGAGCTCATCTGATGTGGAAGTTAAAGAGCGATAATATCAAAACGAGGGTTACTTGTGGCAAAGTACATTTGCTACAGAACCTTGGTGCGTGCGATGGAATTCCACGGGAGCAGTAAGTCGGTCCAGGAAGCTGTATGTCTATTTTTTCTGATGCAACAATTTGGTATGATATCTATAGATCATTGCTAAGATACTCTCTTCGATCCATGTGTAAGGATCTTGATTCTTGCAAGCTGTGTTAGTGATAAAACAGATTGTACTAGAATACATGGTTAAGTTACTGGGACAAAGAAAGTTCCATTTGTATAACACAACTCGTTGTACTGGAAGTTTATTGATCATTTGCATTGGCATTGTATCTTGTCTGCTTTTTCTTTCAAGAAACCTTGAGCTACTTGGCTTGGCTAGAGCTACCTTCTAGGCCGCCATCCGAACCCCAACTCCGAAGATCACTCTGCAGCTCAGCTGATGCAACCAATAACTTGACGCTCTGTTTCGGAGTGAGAACATCTACCACCACGGCTGCTGTCCTCGTCCTCAGTCTATCGGCGTTTGCCATCAGTCTATCGGCGTTTGCCACCAGTGTTTCCAACGCCGACCCCAGGGACTCTGTGTCCGTGTCCATCTGCGGACCAACGATGATATCTCCATATGGCCAGCAGCTTATCCTCCTTATCCTTCCCACGATCGAGGGCGATGCCGCAGTTTCCTGTATCCTTGCCAATTCATCCGCCAGTTTCTTCTCCTCCCTTCCTGTCCCGATTCTCAAGCTGCTCCCAAGAGCAAGAAGACGACGTTATTCATTGAACCACTTGTAATTCATTTATAAGAGAAGATCTACTCCAACTTCTCACAACAATCTTTTCAAATAACTTTACATTATCAAGACAGGTTTTGATGGAACCTGCCGTCAAGATGATTACACCCATAACTTTTTTTGGTATAATTTATTTTCCTTTCACAAATTATTTTGACAAATATTAAAAATTGTCTTGATAATATCATTGAAGCTGGATAATTTGAGAAGACCAGTCAAAACTCAAATCTACGCCATAACCAGTCGCACGGTGGAAAGTACAAACAAAAAATCAGGACTTACTCGGTAATTACCTGTCAAGTCTCTGAGCTTGCAACGACGACAAATCATCAACCGACATGGCAACGAGCTGGAACATCACACCCGGTCTAAACCCTCCAATCCAAAGGAAAGCGCATTCCAGTGGTGTGCACCACGGCGCGGACAGGTGACGGAACACGTCGTGGCGGGCGTCACGTGACTTCTCGTCGTAGTACTCCTCGTAGTGTCTAAGTACACGTGACACCAGCTCCTTGCTCTCCTCCTCGTCGTTGTAATCCGATGATGAGGCCGCGGTGATGAGCTCGTCGAGGAGGTGCTCTTGCCGGACCAGCCAGCCGTCGAGGAAGGATTCGAATGGGGATGCTTTGGATCGGTCGACAGCTACTCGATTGATCTTCATTTGGATTTTATTTTATTTTTTATGAAATGTGGTTTTTGGCTTGGAGTGTAAGTGTCCGTTCAGTTGGCTGTAATTATAAGCGTGGTGGTTGATATTTTGTGTGAAACGATCTCGCGTCCTCGATTTGGAGAATTGGGTATATTTGCATGCACTCTTATATAGAGATAGGAGTAAATGGATCTATGCTGACCTGATATGCATCATTCCTTCAATTATGAAGGTAATTAATTACGTGACATGAAATCTTTCTATAATTGTGAGAGGTGAAAAACTTATGTAATTTAATCATAATTTAATATAAATCAAAATTTATTTGAATAACCGAACCTCTTTTTGAGTTTATGTTTTTTTTATGAGAGAAAAAAAAGATAAAAGATATTGTTTCATCTATCTCATTATTTCATTCTCTAAAATGTAATACGTATTTGTATTGATTCATCATGAAAAGAATACGTTTAAACTTATGACAGCTAAACAGACTATACATACATGGGAAAATATAACGTTAAATATCGCGGCCATATAAATGGCTAGCAGCCAAAGACGAACCCAAGGGGTCTTCTCCCTGTCCAAGGAAGACGAAGGGCGGCGGCGGCTGAATTGAAGATGGGATAAGAAGAGAAATCGGTTCACAGCGACTGACACGTATGATTCCGTACATTTGGCAATATAATATATTTGCCCAATGTTTTTGTCTTTGCTATATTTGATTTGTTGTTACCACCGGTGTCCATCTGATAATTCACTCGTCGTATGCGTTCAAATATATACCCTTGAATATCCCGAAATCATGCATGTCTTGATCAGCAAGCATATATATATATATATATATATCTAAATTCGGTTTGATTCGACTCGACTTGTTTTGTCCGTGATAGATATTACGACAAGATGATCCTAACATTTTATACTGATTATATCTTCAGTTGTTGCAGCTAATTAACTGAACAATTGATTCTCTCAATGCATTGGACTAATGTGTTTGATACACAAATCCAATGTGTTTTGCTAAACCAATCGTTAAAAGCTTCAACGGGCTGCACCGACTACAGTCCCATGACTATTGTTTTCCTAACTTAAGTTATTATGTGACTCTTGATTTGTATGCTGCGTGCGGGAAGGATGAATCGCTCTATGTATGATTGGATAACATCCAAACAATTAAAAGTTCCCAGGAAGTCTCGAACAAGATATGTTAATTTGTGATTTGACTTATTAATCATCAACCATGGAGAGCATTAGGATCTTGGATCATGGTTGGTCGATCTATACTGAACAAATTAGTCCCACAAAGATAAAAAATTTATGCGCTTGATCAATAGGTTTCTTGACCATCGAAATTTAAGTATGTTTAAAAAAATCAATAATTAAGATTAAAATATATATAAAAAAAATATATTTTTTTGATAAGAATCTAATTTTTGAGAGATCCACTATCATTATTTTGACCCAATCTCCATGTATTTCATTTTAATTTTTTAATTTTAATTTTTTATTTTTATTAGATACACCTAAATTTAAGTATTTAGAAACTATTTATACCGTATTATTTTGGAATTTCCTACTCCGGTAATGGCTCTGTTTCTTCATGAAATCCTAATGAACCATTCCCTTCGATCACTTGTTGCCGTCTGTTTCTTCGATCACTGAAGAACACCTCCGGCACCTCTGCAAATCACGGCGATCTCCAATTTCTCAAAATGCCCAGCTCACTCAGGTCTTGCTTCTCGATTATAAAATAACGCAAATCAAGTAGCCAATCCTCAGTCCGTGGAAAAATTTCAAGGTTCGACTTCGACACCCTTACATGTTAGATGATGGTGTCATTCAAATCAATCATTGAGATTCGGAACCGATGATTTTCTTGTATGGAAGTACACAACTACACATAATAACTCGCTCTTCGACTTAAAACAAATGGGTAATGAGTCGAGTGATCCCGGATTTATATATACACTTATAATATTTTTGCTCTATCGGATGTTGGTTATTTGTTGTTTTCATTTGGAAAAGGTCGAATCAACGTGGCCATTGTATTACAATACAATCAGTGCGGGTGTATGATTATGGTATTACACTCGTTTTGGTTCTGTAGGAATCGGTATTGTCACATCTTTTGCATTTTCCAGAACTCTAAATCAATGGTATAGGCAACTATGTTTAGCAAAATCTGCACATGTATGACTCCTCACGACATGCTCACTTGATTGATCTTCTGCAACCTTTGAGCATTTTAGTGACCTTTTGTAGTTTCACTGTACAGTATTTTTTTTTCCCTTTTAACATTTTGTCAGCTTTGGCTGGAACTTATGCCAGCTTGCTGCCCTGCTTCTTTGGTATTATTTCACATTCTCAACCAATTAGTTTCTGGAGTTGTAATAAAGGATATGGGCATTCTATTCAGGGAATTGAACACTGAGCAGCATACAGAAGTAAAGAAAATATTCATGTTTCGGGCCCTAATTATGTGAGGAGATTTTGAAGGTTTAGATGATGAATCAGATCTTGTTCATGGCCATATTCAGTGTTTTCCCCACCTCTTGGACTATAATCTTTAGCCTAACATGGTCGCGTGATTATGGTTTCATATCCCAAGAAAATATTGAGGGGTCTTGTTTTGCTATACAGGTCATTCTTTATATATGTACCTTGTTGCAGGGACTGCATATCAGGATGCAATGAGCACATCTAGTAAAAGAGGTTGATTGTTTTGCAAAATGGAATACATAACTTTGGTGAAATCTCATATACAAGTCAATCTACGAAGAGAAAGGCATCAAGCAAACAAGATGCTACCGTGACAGGACATTACAGCAGTCTTTTGACACTTGACGGAGCTGTGGGAGAGAGCTGGTAATCCCCAGTTGGTGGTGAAGGGAGCATCAATCCATCCACCCTCCAAGCTCAAAGCGTTGGAAGATTTCTCTATACATGCTCCGGATTCTTCTCGGAACCATGATCAATGAAATTGCTTTCCAGCTGAGTTTCCTACACCGGGTTAGCTTCATCCCCCTTACTTTCTTTCTTAAACTCTTCCGCCATTGCTTTCTCGGCCTGGTTTTCTTCTCGTGATATGGGATTGCCTAGCCTTGTGTACCCTTCATTTGAGTGAGCTTTTGTGGCTGTTACACTTTGCAGAAACATTCTTTTGGCATCAACCCTTAATAAGCGACTAGGGATGTGTATTTTGGATTCAAACTGTCATAAGGGGATTGTGAATATATAGGAGAAGATTGAGGAGAGGTGATCATGTTAGTTACGAAAAATATAAAGTCACAAGATTATTGCTCCTTGGCAGTTGCTGAAATTAATCATGTGAGACAGATCATGGTATCTTCTATCATCTTCAATTGTGCCTGCAGTGGCCCAGCAATTTCATATTTAGCTTAACTATAATTATGGAGGAGGCGGCTCCACATATTGGAATACCCTTTTAGGACAACTAGTCCCTTTTCATTATCAACTAATGCTTGATTCTCATCGTCATCAAGATTTGAAGCCTCCCGAGGGAGACTCCGCCCCTCTAGTCATCTTTCTTTGGTCAATGTGAGAATCAAAACCGTTCATTTAAGTCAGTTTCTCGCAAGCCGTCGTAGTTTTCTTCAATCTCATCCTATATATTTCCCTTTACAAGAATCGTGTTCGTTGTACTTGTTTCTTATGACTTATTTGTAACGAGTAATGCAGAACAAGCCGTTTTATTTAACCTTGTTTGTAGTTGAAACAACGTCCTCGCTATTACATTTCAGTCTCCATCTTAGCTTCATCTTGCTGGTGGGAAAGGTTACTCCTGTTTAGTTTGTCCTCTTTTTCTTCGTCATGAGATTTCCTCATCACATGGCTATGAAAGGGAATTGAAGGTGGACAATACTCTTTAAATCAACTTTACAGGAATCAATTAGTGAGACAATGTATTCTTTTGTTATAGTGAATGTTGAATGCAATCTTGGTTGGTCAATTTGTCAGAATATGTAGTTGTTATTCCACGGAATGGCGGTTATGTACAATATCAACTAGGCAATTATTGAAGAATCGAAGTTGATAGCGGTTGGCATGTGTAAATGGGAAGAGTGCAGGTTTTGTTTGTTTAATTTGCTGCTGCGTTTTTGGACCTGTGTGTTAATGATGAAAGTAGAAAGAATAGAGGAATGGGAATATCAGAGAACATGTGCAATGATGCACTTTCGGGTTTAGTATGTGTACAAACCAAAGCCAGTGATCCTTTTATTGCTTGGACAAATATTTTGACCTTGGAATGGGAGAAGACTTTGGTTTCGCCATTTCTTGAAACAGCGAATCTGGTTTATCTGTATTTCAAGTTGGGTTACAGGGGAACACTGTGAAACCTGTGGAACACTTTATTTAGAAGGATGAATGAAAGCATAAATGGTGGGAAAAGGTATGGAATCAGGTGACATTGGAGTGAAGAGACTACATGAATGCAACGTGACGCAATTAACGCTTCATAATGTATAGAATGAACATGAAACTGGAGCTGAAAATGATTCATTAGACTGATATGCGATTCCGTGATGATGATATTATTCTATTGCTTTGTGCATTTGGCTGCTGTTCTTTCTTGTTATCTACAAGGTTTTGAAACTCTTGTCAATGCCATCAGTGTCGAATAACGTTGAAATAGTTGAGTAAACTAGGCTCTTCCAATGCACAGGAAAGTTGTTCAACTGGCTGGCCAATGGATGCACACTCGCTGGAAGCTATTAGTTTTCGCCAATCGCTGTATGTCCTTGAGAAGGTATGGAGTGTTTTTCATGCATTTCTGGTACCATGACAGAGTTCCACATCAATATTTGTTTTGACTAACTTAATCGGAGACTAATTCAGTAGCCTGATATTCAGTTAGATATACGGACGAAACTGTGCGTAAGGAACGGTATACTGCCTGGTAAGAAGTGCTGAACAGCAAGATACATGTCGAAACTCCGCTATGGTAGCAACGATCATCTCAAAGATGCAAGTCTTTTGACTCCTGATGGAACATAGAAGTATGCTAAACTTTCACTTGGTACTCTTGATATGCTTGGGTTATCATGCTTCTTACTGAGTTTATGGTATTTTTCCTGAGCAGCACCAATCGTCTTCATTCCTTGATGCGAAACTGAGTCTTGCAAATGCTTATATTTCATTACTCCGTCTTCTTTGGATCATGTTGACTATCAGAATTTCGCTGTTCAATTGTTTGCACCAGCAGTGTCTTTATCGTATACAATAGTTTCCCTTTGAGTTACTCCACTCTTTGACAATGAAATCTTTAAATTTCAATCAATAAATATACCAAAATATTAGCCGATAACTTCTCCGAAGAGATCATCAACATATTTTCTTCGATTGGAACTTTCATCTATAACCCCAATGCGAAATGGTTATTGAAGGCTTTCGTCGGCTTCGTTAGAAATACTAAAATTACATTGAAGTTTGGATAAAGTCTTCAATAATATAAATAGATCATGAACTTTTTTTTTTTTTTTTTGTCAATTGGTTTGAGAAGTGAATCAAGTCAGATCAACACCTATTGCTCCACGTATCCTATTATCAATTGGTTTTAGAAATGAACTCATGTTTTAACAGCTTTACAAAGGCTCATTGTTTCGGGCTGGTCGCTTGTGGTTGCTACGTGATTTGATTAAGCTACCACTATTTACGTCGTTGATTCGGTCCGGTCCAATGGTCTATATTTCTCGGTTTAAACCAAGCTTATGATAACCATTCATAAGGTTAGAATTCACAGCGTTATTAGTTGGAAGGTTGCTTAATCAAGGCGGCGTTGTATGTAGTTTAATCCCCTTGACTAGACGGACCACTTCCTGGTAAAAGCCGAGACCAAGATTAAGTAGGAGGTCGGTCGTCAGTCACCACAAGATCATTGAATCAATCATGCAGATTTTCACAATCTATCACACGGAGTCCCGGACACCTTTTCATCTTCTTTGTCAAGGACTGGAGTAGTTGCATTTGGCCTTAATTGAACTTATCATTCGAAGTAACCTTCATTAAAACGCAGATCTGTAACAAATGACGGATATAATCCCGAATACTTTTCTTGAAACACAGTCTTTCTCATATGATTAATCAATCATATGACTATATGAGTTCTGAACCAATGCCCTTCTGATATCTAAAGAGTGTACATATAACAATAAGTGTGTTTGTTAGCCGAAACAATTAAACTTACCAGAAGAAGAAGAGGAGTTACATCTAACATAAGGAGATTCATAGATAAAATAATACTGCCAGTAATGATTCTTCCCCAACTCACTATCCTTGCTACAGTTCTTCTGAATCTGCCTCCTGAGAAACCTCCACAGTCGTCTCCGGCGCCGGACCACCGCGGACCTCAGCCGACACCAGATCACCTTCCTCGCCCGGCCCACCGCCTTCATTCTACGGCAGACCAGCCTCCTCGCTCTATCGAACGATCTCTTGATCATTTCCCCTAGGGTCTGCTTTCTGCTGAACTGGTAACTCCTCAAAAACAACTGCCTATCCTCCATATACCTGTTGCTTATGTTTCCTGGTGCTCCTACCTCTCCTCGGACGCCAGCTCCGATGCCCGAATGGTTGTGCCATTCGTTCAACATGTATCTGTTGCTGATGTTTCCTTTAGCTGTTTCTCCTCGGACGTCTGCTCCGACGCTTGTGTTGTCGCACCGCTCGTTCTTCGACACGGGAACGGGTGGTTGTGGTGATTGGTTTCTTGTGGCCATGGAAAGATTGTTACATGGGCATTAATTTGGCGTTTTTGTCAACGGAAAATGATTCGTGAACATGAAGTGAAATAATGTGATGGTTGAATTCTTAGGCCTTTTGAATTCTGAATATATAGAAAAGGGGTCGAGGGATGATAGAGGGTTGTGTCTAACTCGCCTTTTTGATTTGCTTTTGCAAGTTATCGTTTTCTTTGGGAGTACTTTTCTTAATCTTGTTGTCATCATCGTTATTGAATTTGAAAAGGTTTATCTGCACGCTGGCTCCATCCGTGTCTAAATATTTGATCTGTTTTTCTTAAGATCCTTCCATCCAAAGTTGGTATCGAATGAAGCGTTTTCGTATATCAAACGGTGGTTGTCATATTGTACTCTCAACTATGGGGGAAAAAAAAAAGACAAATAGTATCTCATAGAAACGATTGTCATCAATTTTTCTGCTAAATTACTGTACTGCAAGTTGTCTTTTCTCCTTTGTATGGTTATCCATAAAATGTAGAAGAAAAAGGGTATATGACTTATATGCTGCAAATGGCGGCGTGTAGGTTGCTGCACAAGTTAAACGACATACTTTTGTGAATAGAAAGATTAAAGTGATTGTTTTCTTTTCATGAACCCTCAATTCGCAGGCTCCATGGTTTGGTAACGAATTTACAGGGCGTCGTAAGTTCCAGAAAATTGCGTGAACCAAAGAGATTGAATTACTGTTGCCGATACACACTTTTCCGTTGTTAGCGTGGTATTGTGTTTTTTTTTTTTTTTTGGGTACAATGGCGTGGCATTTGGCATGGATTGACCATGTTACAGTATTCCCATAACAGTCTCTTTTCCATGAAATCTTCAATCCGATTGTTCAACTTAAGCACTGACTTATTTTGCTAGATTCAACTATCATCATCATGGGCAATCACTTATGATGGACGAGTCTTTAAAATAACTTACAACGTATATTTATACATGAAATTTGAGCTTGAGGCAGTGTAAATTGATTTTATGTCTCTAAGATAGTTACCTGATATACTGTATAGTTTAATTGCGATTTCAAGAGCCACAGTTGTATATGTATCATACTAGTATAACTTTTTTGGGGTAAAAGATTGAGCAGCATAGAAATTGTAACCCGACTATTCAGAACACAAGAACTTGAGACTAGAATATGGCCACGAGGAACTTTATCTTGAGAATTAACTAATGGCAGAAGTCCTAAACTCCTAGCTAAATTAGTTGTATCGAACTATTTTCCTGACACAAGGGGAAAACGACCTGACAAAAAAGGGCTATTGGGTTAAATTAAACAACAATAATATTTTTATCTTAGACTTGTTGATGTTAAGACACCAATAATACTCATAGTAACTCAGCATTTTTTGTCTCTTATTGTTTGGAATGGAGATGGTATCCTCTTCTAAATTTTGATAGCCTTTGATTTCATCAATAAGCATTTTGTTCTGGCAGCTGTAACTCCGAAGATGAAGGACACGCGATGAAGTGTTTGAGAAGACATCCATGCGCAGTAATCTGTGTATCAGCTGAAACAACTATTTTTTATACGACAACTAAGTTTTAATTGAGGAAAGAAATTATAGCAGCCTCCGACTTCGATTACACGACAACTCAAGTGACGATATAAACATTCACCTTGCCATAACAACTCCGAACTCGCGTATAGAAGACAATGGCTAACAGGCCGTGAATCACAAAACTCTTAAATGGCAGAACCAATGAATTTGAGATGGTATCGTATGTGCTCCGTTATACTAGTACTATTTGAATCATCAATGCTATAAGTTGAAAACAGAGCAGAGGTCTTTCAGGAGAAATCGATCCATTTAACTGCTTCACCCTGGAGGATTGCATACCACACAGGTTATGAGTTCTGGCAACATGATTCAAACATCATGCACATAAAAGACAACGATCTTGGTTTCGAGAGTGTAACGGGACTGACACGTATCATCGAGAACCAAAGTCGCATAAGCAACAATAGCCGCATGTTAATAGTGAAGAGCTGAGACCTGGACCAAAACGCTAAGCATGTTGATAGAAGAACAACCTATATCTGTGAACGCAAAACCATTCAAAGGCAACAGAAGAAGCGCATATAACCACACAGACAATTAAACTCGAGGCCGAGGCAATACTATTTCAACCATCAACAGGATCAATCAAATATTCGTCAAAGTGTATTCAACCACTGAAACAGTAAGCTCTCTATGGAGAGGGCATTTGTCACCGGTTTCCAGTTTCATTCACAGCAGGAACCTTAGCAGGATAATCGGACATATCAATATCAATGAGATTCATGTCATATGGGACAGACGTAGACGTTTCCATCAGAAGGGAAAACTTCATGCTCTCTGGATTCCCTGAGGTGGTCGTGGCATCAGGATCCTTGGGGGTGCTTGAAGGAGAGGTCGACTGGCTGGAAAGCTGAACATTTTCAAGCTTCCCCCCCATCATGTGCCGGTTTTTTCTCACTGCATCCATCTCCTGGCCGGTTGGGACAAATGTACGCGAACGGTACTTCCTTGTTCCCTCTTCACCACCCTCACCATGATTATACAGAACATAATCGTGGTAGGTTGGTGTAAACTACAGCCCATTCAAGCAGCAATCAATAACAGAGACAGGTAACATGTAGTAATAGAAAAGGAGAGTGAAGGGAGATCCAGCTCACCTGGTGAACTGTGTCATGATAGAAATCATTCAACTTCACTGCATGGGCAAGACTTCCAGTCAAACCCGAAGATACACCAATATTTGCACCCGCATACTCTTTATATGGGAACGCGTAAAAATGACCAGCAGCAGCAATGAGCATCTCAACACATATTATGAAATTCTGAAAGTCAGCAGCATTTTGGGCATCTTTAATGAATCCAGATTTGGCGGCCAAAAAAACCAGTACTCCCTAAGGCAAGAGAAAAAATTAGGAGAGTAAGGATTTTAATACATTAGTCCTTTCATACATCAATACTCGCAAAAGACGACGTTGATGGACAAACAAATTCAACAAAGCAGCATTATTACTAAATTAGCTGTATTCCGTGCCCTGAAGCAGGTGGTCTCCTAGGAAGCCCAAAAGCAAGAAAATGCTTCTAGAAGACAAACAAGAATAACGACAATAAGATGCATTAAGTTTGTCCTACAGCGACAGACTAGCTGTTTCCTTCAATTACTTTCGCAATTACCATATTTTCCCCAATCAGCAGAGAAAATCTGGGATGACTGATGTAAATCTTTTTTTTTTCCCTCCAAACTCACAGAAAAAGAAGCATCAATAAAAATGAAATAATCCACCACTTCAATTTTCACCAAGTTTTCGAATTTTTTAGTCAGCAAAAGTCACGAAGTTCCAGTGATCCAATCATTAACCAAAACTAGGAGAAGAGATGATCCTACAATAACAAGTAAAAATAATATGAAAACGAAGTGTCCCACAACAGGAATCCATCACGCAAGCTATCAACAATAATGTAGAAGCAAGAACAACTACCTGCCAATATGTCAGGAAGACGACGGACTTTATCAAAACAAACTTGGGCACAGGATTGAATGGTTTGAGCAAATCTCTGCATGCCACATAGAATAAAGCCAGTGCATATAGAGCCACCGAGTAGGAGATGGTGTAGATTATGGTCAGGTAGAGGTAAGATTGGTTGGCACTGAAATCCCCATCTTCATATTTACCCTTAGCGTATAGTATAAATGTCAAAGCAACTAAGATGGGTTTCAAAATAACAAACTGCAAGCACCCTTGTTTGCATCTCCGTATGAAACGACTGCATAGCAAAGCAGAGATCTGATAAGCATTTATACTGAACATGGGAAAAGATGCATGGAAGAAAATATAGGGTTTTTTTAGAAGTGTGAGTTTCTCCGACCAACAGAAGCTCAACATGCAATCAATCAACATAATTACTTTAGGTTTTATCTACAAAGAGTTATATAGGAGTATCCCTTTCAAGGATCATGCTTGAACCATTTTATGGATAAAAGAGCAAACGGCAAAACAGCACGGCACAGGGATCAATTTAAAAGCTAAGAAAGAAAAGGGTAGCGTTCAAAGGAAATCAAACTTCGGATGTCAATATCTTATACAAAAAGACACATGAAGAATAGTTCAGCTCACCCATCCAATGGCATCGGTGGAAAGCAACATGTCATCAGACATACAGATGGCTTCAAGATCCGACCATTCAGACTCAACACGACTGCCCCAGGGCCACCAACCCATGCCAGGCACAAGGACAAGAAATTATATATAACCCAGGCTTCATATCTGAAACAGGAACAAAAATTCACAAACCAAAACTATCTGATTAAGCGAAATGACCACATCATACCAAAACAAAACAGCAAGAAAATGCCGCATAAAATTTTGAAACAAGAATGATACATGTGACTGGTGTGTAAATGGAAATTGGACAATCAACATCTTTCAGTCGAACACATCTAACTCAGACAACAATATTTAGATACAGTTCAAATATTGTAGTATTTGACATGCACAAGAGCTCGAACAGGCTGTTTTGGATGTTGTAAATAACGCTCTACATCTCAATTACAGAATAAAGGGGAAAACAATGCATCACTTCTAGATGCACACTTCCAGAGTAGGTTTCCGGAATCTAACTCTTGGGAATTGAGACTGCTTATGCAATTTCCTCAGAGTTCATGTAAGAGGATATGATAGCTGCGATATGAAAGGAAACTTAAACAAACAGGACAAGGAATAGAAGAAAGATAGAGGAGCTGAAGCATAATTTAAAGAAGAGGTTAAAATTGCATGTACTCACATTTCACGGAGAGAATTGAAATAGATGGAGCTTTTAGGCGATACAAGTGACAAGAAAGACATGAGTGCATAAACCTGTCAATGAGAAAAAGAATATCTAAGATAACACGATTGCATCAGAAAAAGAGAAGATAACAAATAAATCATATTGAAATAAGAAAATGAACATGAAAAACCAGGAAGGTACATGAGGCATTCGATCACATTGATTCCAAGAGACCAATATTTGAAGTACAGTAGTCAACTACCGAAGAGATGTAATTCAATTTTGAGAGTTTCCAGCAATAGACTTTAACTTAAAACAAAGGAAGTAGACAACTGAAGCAACGAGTATCACATGGCCAGTTAAGTAACAAACAAAATGGAACCCTGAGGTATGCGGTATGGACGGCACCGAAAAAAAAAAAAAAAAAAAAGAGGACTTCAGGGAAAAAATCACAGTTTAAAATTGGAACCTAATTAGATTGAAAATTGCACCAGAAAACCATTGTATAATTGGCTAGCTCCCAGTAATTCCAAGAAGAATCACCAAGTCAACTGGTGAGTGAAAACCATGTTATAACCATTTTCCCCCTCTAGTCTTTATTTCCTCTCCCCACCCCCTCTTCACGCCTGCTGTCTTCCTGGTTACCTCTACCTAAATGAAAAGGAATGCTTCATGGTTCAGAATCGCTGACATACATTTTGGCAACATCATTATGTCATTGGACACACTATCTCTCTCTTTTTCCCCTTCCTCACACCCCTAAATATTCACTTCTGTCTACCTCAATCTCTGCATTCTTCTATCTCCCCTCACACCTGCAGACAAGTACCCCAGTATTTATTTGATCAGGATGCAGGCTAAAAAGATAAAGACAACGAAAAGGATATTGATTAATTCCTGGAGCACTCGACTCAACATGGAAAGCTGGTGCCATTTAAGAATGTGACTAAACATTCTCACACAAAAAAATTGAATGAACTACGAGTCTGATACATAGTTTCTAGAACACTAGCATCCCAATCCTACCAAACTTCCTTACAACATAAGACACGTTATGTGCATGACATATTTTGTCAACAACGGAAAAGAACAGATCAAGGCTCCCCAAAAAAAAACCCTCACTGGAACCATGAAGATGATCCTAACGATATATCTCTGATAAGTAGGCTCTGTGTAGTTCCTCAGATGCCGGTATATATGGAACACCGCCATACCAATCGCCCCCAGCATACATGGCAGAGCAACTAGTATATAGTAAATCGGAACCATTTTGTCACCTGAATCAACAAATCAGCAAAACTAATCACCACAACGTAATATTTAACACCATTCACTTTCACAGAAAAGAATCAAACATCTCTTCAACATCACTAAGAAAAGCCTGAATCAAAATTACATTAACCATACCAAGAATAACCACAATATCTTCACTTCAAGAACACACCACCGCTATTCATCGAGACAACACCGATCACCAAACCCTGACCTTTACACCTGCACCGAAAAATCGAAACCAACAATCACTCAAACCACGTCAAAATATCTCACATACTTGTTTCTCGTCGAATTTAAAGCAGAAAAGATTCACATACAAGTTCAATTGCAAGAAACATGAATCCCAAAAACCGCCGACCAACACAGATTGATGAAACGGCGCCGAATCGAGGAGAGACGGCGAGGATCGACTGGCGAGGAGAGGGGAAGAGTTGAGAGAGGGTTGAGGGAAAGGGGAGAGTAGCAATGGCGGCGGTTTTGCAGGAGAGTGTGTGTTGTGAGAGGGGAGTGCCGACGGCGACCAGGCAAGAGAGGAGAGGGGAGAGAGAAAGGAAGAGAAGATTGGGTTCGTAGATGAGAGGAAAAGGAAACGGGAAATGAATTATTTTTTTGTTATTCGTTGTCGTCGGTAGATGATGATGAAAGGTTTGATTATCATGGTGTACCAAAAGTACAGGTCATATTTGTAAGATAGTTCATTTGAATATTTGGTTGGGAGAAACCAAAATCATAAAGAATTGAGATTAAGAAAACATAGTAATCTTCAAAAAAATAAAAGTATGGCTATCACTAAAAATCAGAAATATCATTGATTTTAATTAATGAAATTTGTTATTGGGTTAAAATCTAAGATTGATGTCCATATATACAATAATGATCGTAACATACATCATGATATATTATAAAGGTTAATATATATTAATTATTAAAAAACTTGACGAATATAGATCATAACACATATAGATTTAGGTATGTCTAGTTAAATAAACTATCAAAATTAAAACATAATAAAAAAAATACATCTTTAAATGATAACCGAATAATTAATAAATCCAATATCATCAAATTGGTCATATCTTCAAACACATTCATAATCATCTTTTAATTTTGATCGTCAATTAGTCACATCTTGATCCATATCCTTTCCCCTCTTATTTTAAACCATTTTCGACGCAATCATCTTGATATGCCTAGTATATCTCATGATAAATAACGAAGGTCAATATTGTAGAGTTTTTTTTTAATATTAACTCCTTTTCATTTAATTATCAACGGTTTAATTCATCACAAATTTTTATATAAGTGTTGCATTTATATGAAATTTGATAAAAAAAAATATTTTTATTGAAATAATGGGATGTAAGTAAGATTTAAGAAAGAGAATGTGAAAGAAAATTATAGAATAATTTGATTATATTAATTTAAATTAATTATAAATTACAAAAAAGAAAAAAAATTAAAATATTATAAAAAAAGGTTGTAATTAAATTGGGATGAAGATGGTAGGATTTTTAATAATATCATAGATTTAGACATTACACCATCGAGACACAGTGATATATCAATAAACCTAACAAAATTTGACCTAAATCCATGGATATTTGCAAAAAGATTGGATATTGGGTCTAAGATTTCCCAGCCCGGCTGAGCGTCAGATTGGATTTCATTCGCTTTCTTGTTCACAGTGGCTTCCCCTCCGATCTTTGACCTCAGGCGAAGGGGACTCTGTCTCCACCTCAGGCAGTGACTCTCTAATTCTTCCTTCCGGTTCTACCTCTCTACCCGGCTATCCGCGACTGCAAGGGTTGGTGGGAAATTATCAAACCCATTATGACCCAACCTATGGGCACCTGTATCGAACCGTAACCCATTATCTTTTCTCACATGTTCATATTTTAATCATCATCTAATATAATTAGTTAAGAAATGACATATTTAATTCTAATAAAATATTATGGTTTATATATATAAAAATTATTTATATTTAATTTATTTTTTTAATTTGATTATGATTTTGATTAATTATATATTTGCGTTTTTCATGTAGTGAAGATTTTTATAACATCAATGAAAATATTATTTCTTGATCTTTACTATTTGTTTGATTTTTTGAATTTAATATAATTTTGTAAGGAAAAATTACATATTTGTTATGAAATTTACAATGACTTACTCCATCCGTTTCATAATATAAACAACATACTATATTATGCAATATAGTATGTTGTTATCTTTTTGAATCGTCCCAAAATATATGCAATATACTATATTTAGCAATCTTCTCACATAAAAAATATTAAAACAACCACCATTATTTTCTTTTATACTGATACTGTAAACCTCATTATCACAAAAAATAATATTCTTTATTTATCAAATTTCATACAAATTCAATACATATAAATCAACGTGTTGGGTGAAATCATTATCTATATTTAAGATAGAAGGAATATGTGTTTTTATTAATTATAATTTTTTATTTTTAAAATTATTAAGTTGGATCCATGTGTCTACAACAGACGGATAATAAGTTAAAAATTTATGACTTAATAATATTTGAATCTTTTTATTCATTGATTTTATCTAATCTATTAGATCCAAAAATCAAATAATCCAATCGAACTCCTTTGTCAAGTCTATATAACGGCATAGGAGAGGCAGCAAGACATTTTCCCACAAAGTATCCAACTCAACTATGTGGCTCTTCCCATCTTCATACACCACCGCTACATATAACCATACCCCAAAACAAACCTATCATTTCCTCTTGAACACAACCCTATCTATCTTCCCCTCCATTTCCCTCCTCTCAACCGTCTCCACTCTCCACCTCGACTCGCAGAGAGGAGAAATAACACCACCACATCCGCCATTTCCGTACAATCAACCACCATGGCGGCAACAACCTCTCTCACCGCCGTCTCCTCGGTGTTCCAGCTCCACTCCCTCGACCACTTCCGCCGAACCGCAATCCCTGCTCTCTTCGTCCCAGCCTCCGAGAACCGGACTCGGTTCAGCGGTTCAAGAGTTTGTGCTACTAGGAGGAGTGATCGTGTGGGGGCGGCGGCGATTGCGACGCCGAATTCCTCGTCGTTGTTGAGCGAGGAGGCGTTCAAGAAGTTCAAAGGAAGTTTTGGCGGGGACTCGTTCGGGATTGGGGATGAGGAGGTTAGGGAGGAGGGGGGAGGGCTTGGAGTGCAGGAGGTGAGTGGAGACGAGCTCGCGGTGGCAAAGCTAGGGCTTCCGGCGAAGCTCGTGGAGCGACTTCATCAGCGCGGGATTACTCAATTGTTTCCCATTCAGGTTGCGCGATGAACTCAGATTATATGTGTTTGTTGTGTTTTGGTTGATTTGGTGTGTGATATGTGTTTTGAGGATATGTTGATTGCTTTGTGTGATGGTTTAATCGTAGTGTTGAGGTGGCCTTGGTGGCGGTATCACTAATGGTGCGTTTGGCTGAGGTTTAAAGAAGTTGTTATAGGCGATAATGACTTATGGCTTATGACAAAGACTAAATATGCTTATGGGCCGCTAGCGGTTAGCTCCATCAAGGATTTATCGAATTAGCACTTGAAGTTCTAATAGGAAGATGTTTTAAACTACTACAATTAGCATAAGTAATTTAAGGGGAGTTGATTTAAGTGCTACAAATAGGAAAACCAAAAATGAAGTAATAGGTTTTAGTATATATAGATTGGCCTTGAAGCCGATGAGCAATGTCCACTTTCATGGGATGAAAATTTTTTCTAAGGAGAGTTGAGAAACTAGCCTTGTTGATCTAAATATGCTTGATTATTAGATGTTGGATTTTGTCCTACAGGATTATACTAATATCTCATAGAAAGCGACGAGGTTCCTTTTGTGCTCCATCAGTTTCACGGTCAAAGGCATGGAACGCCTCAAATATATGAAGAGAACTGAAATACATGCTTTAATGGGAGCTGCTCATTTTAGAATCCACCAAGAGCATGGGATACTGAGAGAGCATGCGTAATTGGAATCCGCTACTGTCTTCTCGAAGACATTCGTTTTCTTATGGTGACTTAAGTTCACTAGCACCTCAAAAGGATTGAGAAGAATGGACCCATGTAACATGTTACAGTAGAGGAATCTGTCTGCGTGATGACTGACAAACCATGTCTCTTGATTTTTTTCCCATACTTGAGTGTTACTGTATTTTTTTGACATGTGTGACATTATCAGAAACTTTCGTACATGTGTTGTAGCGTGCTGTGCTGCTTCCTGCTTTGGAAGGTCGTGACCTTATCGCTCGGGCAAAAACTGGGACAGGAAAGACTCTGGCTTTTGGAATTCCAATTATCAAAAGCCTGTCTGAAGGAATGGAGGGAAGAGTTTCCTCAAGGTAGTTATAGTTCTTGATTGAGATGGGATGGAGTAATTGTTATATGTCTTGTTAAAACTTTTTTCCTTTCCTCCAAGGCGAATGGGAAGGCTTCCCAAAGCAGTGGTGCTCGCACCTACTAGAGAGCTAGCAAGACAAGTAGAGAACGAAATCAAGGAATCTGCACCTTTCTTGAATACAGTTTGTGTTTATGGGGGTGTTTCTTATCATTCGCAACAAGGTGCTCTGTCTCGGGGAGTTGATGTGGTGGTTGGAACTCCAGGAAGACTTATAGACTTGATCAAAAGCAATAGCCTCAAATTGAATGAAGTTCAGTTTTTGGTTCTCGATGAAGCTGATCAAATGCTTGCTGTTGGATTTGAGGAAGATGTGGAAACTATACTGGAAAAACTTCCATCGGAAAGACAAAGCATGCTTTTTTCTGCCACTATGCCTGCTTGGGTAAAGAAACTCGCCAGGAAGTATCTGGACAATCCTTTGACAATTGATCTGGTAATCAACTTTCTATTATTTTTCTACAGCTCCTCATCTCTTTAAAATTCATCGAGTATTGCAAATTTTCTGTTTCTTGTCGTCTTATGCATCATATCCTGACATTCTTGAACTCATATGAGCCACTTGCTTTGTTTAAGCTAGCTGGATTATAACTCATTACTCTTTACTCTTTTTCTCAGATGGGTGAACGTTTCATACGTTAGTTCAGTCATCTTTTGTTGGTGGCTTAGTGGTTCTTAGGTGAAAGGAAAGGATATGTTTTCAATTTTTGGTGTCAGGGAGTAAACCCTACGCGATTTTGTAACATATCAGAGGGTACTAAGTAGTCAAACTCAGTATGTTACATTCGCTCGATTGTATGCATGCTATCGTTTTAATGATAGTTAATCAGTTTTTTTTACTTCCTACCATAATTTTGTAAAGGTGTTATCCTTTTGGGACTTCATAGGTTGAAGCAAAATTTTGAGTCAACATCTGTCTGAAGTGACTCCTAAATTTATCAAAATGTTAGGAAAGCAAAACTTGTAGGAGGTGCATATTTTGTTTTTTCAGCTGTTAATAAAGGAGAAATTCTTTTTGATGTGATGCTGACTATCGAAGGGCAAAGTGTTTTTATGCTTTAGGATAGCATGTCAGAGTGAGCTTAGCTGACAATTTTTGTTCGTGCTATGTCGTAGGTTGGCGACAGAGATGAGAAGTTAGCAGAAGGTATTAAGCTTTATTCCTTACCAACGACTGCAACGTCAAAGCGCACAATCCTCAGTGATGTTATCACGGTATGACTGCAATGATCCTTTTGCTTGGTCCTGCCATCGGTTTGCGTGTATTCTACTTACCATAAGAAAGGACAGCTGGTCAAGTACTGTCTCACTAGACGGATGGTCTATCGTGTTGGATTAATCTCTCAGCCAGGCATCAGATACTTGAGCATCGAGATCATATTTTGTCCTGTTTACTTCTTTCTCTCCAACAATTTTTGTCGTGAATCCTGATTTTTGCCCCTCTAGAACTTTTTTTTTTTGGGTGCAAACTCTTGTATCATCTCTAGCTTCTGTAGTGTTTTCTGAACTCTAAAATATTGTAATCATTGCATGCAGTTTTTGAGATTCATGTACTTGACCATTGCTTGATTTTGTAGTGTTATAATAGTGTGCACCCTTGTGCTTCCGTTGTCTATTTTATAGGTTGATGCGGTCATCATATTGTTGCATTGTATAATCTACATGAATAATATGTTAAATCGATTTGCTTTTCTAGATTTTGGAATTATTTTTCTCAACATCAAACCTGGTGCCTGCTTGCGTGGGACCATTGCTTGATTTTGTAGTGTTATAATAGTGTGCACCCTTGTGCTTCCGTTGTCTATTTTATAGGTTGATGCGGTCATCATATTGTTGCATTGTATAATCTACATGAATAATATGTTAAATCGATTTGCTTTTCTAGATTTTGGAATTATTTTTCTCAACATCAAACCTGGTGCCTGCTTGCGTGGGACCATTGCTTGATTTTGTAGTGTTATAATAGTGTGCACCCTTGTGCTTCCGTTGTCTATTTTATAGGTTGATGCGGTCATCATATTGTTGCATTGTATAATCTACATGAATAATATGTTATCGATTTGCTTTTCTAGATTTTGGAATTATTTTTCTCAACATCGAACCTGATGCCTGCTTGTGTATGACCATTTGTGTTTTGAGGTGGCTGTTATGTGTTTGAAGTTTTACTTATTTTTCATAAATGTTTGAAGTTTTACTTAATTGTGCTTGGTTCTATATTTTAATGCTTGCCAGGTTTATGCAAAGGGAGGAAAGACCATAGTATTCACTCAAACAAAACGAGATGCTGATGAAGTCTCTATGGCATTGACAAATAGCATTGCTTCTGAGGCATTACATGGTGACATATCTCAGCCCCAACGAGAGAAGACATTAAATGGTTTCAGAAGAGGAAAATTCTCTGTACTGGTTGCCACAGATGTTGCAGCTCGTGGGCTTGATATTCCAAACGTTGATTTGGTGAGTGCTGCAAGATGCTTCTTGATCCAAGAGGCTTAAGCTCATTATTTCTAAACTTGTGACGTCAGATCTCTTATTTGGAAGTCTTGGATTCTCTTCTCTACGTTAGCCATCTAGTTCCCCGTGATGTTTTCTCTCTCTCCAGATTTTGATGGTAGCAATGCCTATTTCATTTGATTGATCATCTTTGATTGCCTTTCAGATTATTCATTATGAACTGCCGAATGATCCAGAGACATTTGTGCATCGCTCTGGTCGTACAGGAAGGGCAGGTAAAGAAGGCATTGCCATTCTCATGTACACTCAGAGTCAGAGAAGAACAGTCTTTTCTCTTGAACGAGATGTGGGCTGCAAGTTTCAGCAAATAGGGGCACCAACAACCGAAGAGGTTTTGGAGTCATCGGCAGATCAAGTGTGTGCTACTCTCGGTGGTGTTCATCCAGATTCAATTGCATTCTTTACTCCGGCCGCAGAAAAATTGCTGGAAGAAAGAGGAACGGAAGCTTTTGCTGCTGCGCTGGCACAACTGAGTGGTTTCTCCCAACCTCCTTCAGCGCGGTCTCTTATTACTCATGAGCAGGTGAGCCTTGGGTTTTAGGTTTGTTAATCTGTTGGATTTCTAGTGAGCTATGTGGAAAATGTTAGTTGTGCATATACTTCAATGCAAGTATGCAACATCTGGTCTCCTCATTCCCTTCGTTTGCCTATTTGTGATCTCCTGATGAGTTATTTTTTTTATATATATCTAAAATCTCTGTTCTAGGGCTTGGTAACGTTGCAACTGACCCGTGATCCAAGTGTTGTGAGAGGATTCTTATCTGCTAGATCTGTCACTGGATTCCTTAATGATGTTTATAGCAAGGCAGCCGATAATGTTGGAAAGATACACGTAATTGCTGATGAGAAGGTGAGTTAACCAAGCTATCTCCTTAGTCTCGTCTTTATTTTTATTTTATCTCAAGTTACTTGAAGTTTTGTCATTTTGTTTCAACTTTCAGGTCCAAGGAGCAGTGTTTGATGTTCCAGATGAAATTGGAAAAGAGCTGCTTGAGATGCAGTTGCCTTCTGGAAACACCATTACCAAGATCACAAAGGTGGATTAATTTTGGCCTTTCTCCTTTTTTGGTATCCAAGTCCATGAATTATGTTCTTGTAGACATGAGCATATATCTATATTTCGTTTATGTTGTTCCGGTTGACTTTGGCGCCTGCTATTTTAATTTTAATTTTGATACTATGGGCTCTATGCTAAACCTTTGATATGATCAGCTGCCTGTGCTGCAAGATAATGAGCTTTCAAGCGACAACTATGGAAGGTCTTTTAATAGGGACAATTTCTCCCGTTGGAGCCGTGGGGATCGTGGGGGTTTCAGGGATGGAAGGGGTTCCAGACCCTCTGAACGTTGGGGTGCAGGCCGAGGCTCAGACTTCATTGACGATTCATTTAGTCGTGGCGGTAGGAGCAACAGATCTAACAACAGCTGGTCCCAAGGTTCAAGAGGTGGCGACGATGACTGGCTTTTTGGCGAAGGGAGATCAGGAGGGAGACCAGGAGGGAGATCAGAAGGGAGATCTGATCACTTTTCATATGGTCGGTCCTCATCCGCAGGAGGCAGGGAAAGGTACTTCCTTTTGCCACCATCTCCCTGTGCTTCATTAAGCATTTGATCCCTATATGTTTTCTAGGAAACTAGTAAAAGTACTTCAAGCATAGTTTTATGTGCACCCTCCGGCCGGGCGGCCTGCAAAGGTTGTGACGATTGACTGCATGTTCCAAAAGTGTATCAAATTATGAATCGTCTAGGGGATGACCAAACAACGTTTTCTTGGAACTTACCTTGAAAAAACCTTGAGATAGTTTATGTGAATATTATTTAACTAGGAAAAACTAAATCTTCAGATTCTATCATTTATTAGTGCTAAAAGAGAGTGCATCATACTATGCATTTCTTAGTTCGTTATTGTAAATGTTGAATTTTTTACGGGACGATAAAAAGAGTATTATGCCAGAGCAGGAGTATATGACCTCATACTTTACTCGTCCCTTGAAAGCTTGAATTCTCTGACATACATTGTTATCTCTTATAGAGGCTATGGCGGCGGCGCATGTTTTGTTTGTGGCAAAGCCGGACACAGAGCAGCAGAATGCCCTACCAAGATAGGCTTCTAGCTTTCTATACATCTTAACAGGCATTTTTGCGCCATATGCTTCTCTGCATGCTGCCGCCTGATGTCGACCCATTCTGTTACCGGTCTTCCAAGAGGGCAAAGAGAGACATCGTTGACGACATGCTGTTCTAAAAGGTCTGGCCTTCTACCTAAATCTCCCGTATTGGCTGGATGACCTGTCTCTCGTGGGGAACATGTTCCGCGCCATACATATTGGATGTTGTAGTATGTCTTGCTATGTTGTAGCTCCAGGTTTCCTGTATGAAACAGTTTTTTGTATGAGACCGCTAGATGTCCGCAGGGAGTTGCGGTGTATATACACGAAATTGATGTCAGGCTGAGACCTGTTTAAGTTTTATGCCAGAACTAGAAATTGTACTGTTTCGTCAATGAATTGTAATCCTAAGGTTTGTGCTTGAACTTAGAAAATGTACTGCTTCATTTATGAATTGTTATGGCTTGACAGAGCCCAGTTCACTCTCCAAGTGCTTGTTTTATCATGATTTTGAACGCTTGATCGGTTCAGTTTATCGATAGAGTTATGGGAATTTGAGGTATTACACTTCCCTTGGACGTTAGGACAATGTTGAAATCAGTTCCATTATCCAGCATAGTCGTTTCAGAACAGGAATCCTTCTCAGCCTTTTTGAAAATCATGATGTACTCAATTTGTTCCTTCCATGGCAATACCTGCATTGAAGTTCTGAAGTACAGGCTGCAAATTTGCTAACGCGCAACATTATGGGTATGAAAACCGTCCTTGTAAAATGTAATTCAAAAGATTAAAAAAAAAATCTATAATCATTTCATAAGGTGGCAACAGAGAGCCTTGCTCTATTTGCATTTGTGATTGCTCGGTGTTCAGCACTTCTATGGGCACCATTGGTTATTATCTACAGGCAAGGGCATTAACACGTTCAACATGATATCATCTTCCAAAAACACTGAGAAATTGATGCACGGAATAAATCGGAAAGGGTCTTGCAGTTTTTTTTTTATCAAAAGATTTTACAGTATTAAACACAAAATGATCACTATTTATTCCCAGTCAGAGACACATCAATAAATCAGAACCACTATGATACCATCATTCATTGCATATTATTTGGCATAAATTAATTTGCAACTATAATCAGAATGCACATCTCATTGTAGCCATTTCAAGGTAAAAGGAAGAGGGAGTTTTCAGATTTTGAAAATAGCATTCAAAGGTTTAATTTATTCCTGGAGGTCATATTTCATCAAGGGGTCCGCATAAGAAGTTAAAGGTAGATGGGCGAGGAAGAAAAACATTCATGAGTTATTGGACTTCTGATCATGAAAAGAAACATACAATGTAATCACGTTCTCCACATTGGACAGGACTTAGGAGTCACTGGACAAGCACCAAACACAAAGGGGGCTCAACAAGACATCACGACAGCCAAAAGGTAACCTCAGTTTGATCAGCAAGAATTACAACAATTGCATCAGAAACTGGCTCAACCGTTATCCATTCTCCATCCTTGAATACCTGAAGACCCCTAGTATCATCTTGAATTAGCAGAGTGATGGCACCGAAATCAGAATGAGCTTGCAAGCCAAGAGTAAGCTCAGGTTGTGGGCAAAGTGGGTAATAGCGGACTGATGTTCTAGTATATTTCTCCAATAGCATCCAAGATGCACGAAGACCGTGCACCTAGGCTTTCAGAGATCAGACCCAAGAGCTTTTCAGCAAGAGCTTTCATCTGATTGCGGTACTCTCCAACGACTTCCCAGGCCAAGAAATTCCAACACTTTTAACATTTAATTCCTCAAACAACATCCATCATCACTAAGCTTGAGGATTAACAATTCACAATAACCTTATTCCTGTTTGCATTGCAAGAACAATAATCAAATCCCAAATCTAAAGCGAAGTAAATTTCCCACATTTTATTCTACTGCCTAAACAACATGCTTATTGGAGATCATCATTCGGTCACCCAATTTATGACGAAATCAAATATATGATTTAACTCAAATATTCCCTAACAGTGAGGATTGACACTGACTGCAACTAAACAAAATCTGCTTAATAAAAAACAACTCCAGGACTCAATACGACTTCCTAGTTGTACAGCTTCAACCACAAACCACAGAAAAACTTCAAAAATATTTAAGATACTTAAAACAAGGAATTTCATATTTCTGGTCTTATAAACTTCATACGCTAGCTCAAATTTTGTCAGTAAAAAGTGGCAAACACATTGTTGATTCAAGATTGGAACCAACATGGCCTATGGACCAACATTTTCTCCAAGAATGTCCCGACCATTGATTCAGTTCTCAACAAAAACAACCAGGCCTCTCAGTTCGCAAGGTAACATTACACATTTCCTCTATCAATCTCATTCCAAACAGAAGCTTAACACTAAACAAATAATTATCTAACTTCAAATCACTTTGAATTTCCTACCAAGCAACAATCCAAACATCATTCAGTTTCAATCAACAAAATCAATCACATTCCACCTATACTCCACCAACAGATCACACTACATCACCTCCAAGCGTACCAATCAACATTTATCATCAAAATCAACAAAACCAAACCCCAAAATCAATCACATTCTACCTATACTCCCTCGGACACTCCGGCCTCCTCCGCTCCATCGGCCACGTATGATGATCAAAATAATCTCGCCAATCCAACACCTCCCCTTCCTCTTCCTCCCCTTCCCCTTCCTTCACCAGCATCTTCGTCCCGTACCTCTCCGCCGCCGCCTTCCCGTCATCACACTTATACCTCAGCTTCTCCTCCACCTCGGTCCCCTCAAACCATTCCCTGCACACCCGCCTCATGTCATCCAGTAATCGGACCGGGACGCCGTGGTCCGTCACCTGGAACGCGCCCCAATCAGAGCACGCGCGGGAAATGGATCGGAGGAGGTTAGGGGATTAGAGGGAGATGACGGGGACGGAGCGGTGAGAGGCGGTGACTGCGGCGGCGAGGGTGGGAGAGGGGAGGTGGTGAGGTGGTTGGATGTATTGTGAGGGGATTGTTTGGATTTGGGATAATGTTTGGACTCGGAGGACGGCGCCGGCGGTGTCCATGGAAGGGTGCGGCGGCGAGTTCCGGTGATTGCCGCTTCTGCTTCTGGCCTTCAGCGTGCAGAGAAAGCGTGTTGTCACAACTAAGCCCATTTTTAATCCCGTGACAGTGTGCAGTGCTTGAGATGGTAAGATTTTTCCAACGACAAACAATTTTTTATCGTGAATACTTGGTCACAAATACGACATATTCGAACATTAGTAGATGATGTGTATCAAGGAACTCAAGTTTTATGCTAAATGATTAAAACATTATATGTGGTATTTTACATGACAACTTTGATAGTAACATTCCCTTGGGAGCAGTGGGATAGTTCTATAAATAAAAACTCGTTTTAAACGTGAACAAATGGACCCTTGTTCCATGATTCATACTATCCCTAGAAAATACATACTCTGAACAGACTTTGAAACCTACGAGTGTATTAGATGATTAAGCTGCTTGGAATAACATAAAACTGGTTGGATATATTTCAATTTTTGAGCGCCTCAAACCAGAAAAAACACCGAGGGATATGGTTCTTGGTGTATTTCAATGTGTTACAAATGAAATTTGTAACATCGCATACAAAGAGGGAAAAAAAGTATGACAAAGAAAACAAAAAACTGCTAAAATGTCTGACTTATTAATCAATCATGGACACGAAGACTATTCGCAACTTCAACCTATACCAACATGGCAACACCCAAGTTTTCTTCGTCTTATAAGGCTAATTCAGGACAACATGGCTCTCTAGAAACAAAGTTGCCAAAATTCAGGGAAAAAATGGAAGAAACTCATATCAGGAGATCTATAAATCCAGGGAACTTCCTCATTTAGAGGTTGCTTTGACAGCTTTCTCCGCCGCGTCGTCAAGATCTTCTGCTGTTATCAATGCCATACCACTTTCCTGCATATCCATGGCCAATGCTAAAGAGACGTATGATTCTACTGAGACTAATGTAAGATGATGGAAAGTTGGAGACGGTGTATTACCTTCAGGATCCTCTTCCCTTGGTCTACATTGGTCCCTTCAAGCCGAACCACCACAGGTACCTTCAGTGCCACCTGAGAAACGCGACATGACATTCGTCAGCTATGGAGCAACAAAAAGGATACCAACAGCTCAAGCTCAATCAAAGGAAGTTCTTTAAAGTGAGTATATTGTGTTCAGGAAAGAATGAGTGCTGAACGGCCAATATTTTCACACACAGAAACAGTTGGGACTAGTGATGGCCTGGACATATACATAGGCCGGAAAGGACTCTGCATAAAAGGTTGGCATTGTTTGTGTATAAAAAAAATGTAGCTCAGATTCTCAGAACACGGACAATTCGTAGCTTTCTAAGATGGAATCAACACTCTATCCCCTTTTGTGGGGCTTCTAATGATTTTATGATTTTTTATAATCATGACAACATGTCGCATTTCTGATGACTCGCATAGACTTTTTTGCTTGTCCTGAAGAAGTTGAAACACGCAGTATGTATACCTCTTTAGCAGCATTCACGATACCACTGGCTATAATATCGCATTTCATTATTCCACCGAAAATGTTTACTAGAATAGCCTTCACTCTTTCATCAGCAGTCAATATCTTGAATGCTTCCACGACCTGTTTGGGCATGCCAATAACTATATTATTCACCAACCACAGCGCCGATTTATAGTTTATAACACGTAATGCATATTAAATAATGGCCAGTGAGCAAAATCAAAAGGCAAACAGCGGAACAGGATAACCCAAATGATTTTATACAGTTCAGCATCCAAATTTGTCAATAGCTCAAGTGAAAAAAAATAAGTAACCCTCCAAAAGAGACATAAAAAGGAACCGATGAACAAGCGGCCAAAATCTTCACCATCAAGAAACTTGGAATCTATCAGAATATTACTGAATCAAAAGTCAATACTTCAAGGAAATATGTCAAGTTAGTGATGAACATTTGAAGCAAAATTATATGTAAATTTTTGGGAATATGATTGGTATTCATATTCCCATTCATGTTTTATTTTTGTTTTTGTTTTTCTGACTACAAAAACTAAAATAGAAAAGTTTATTTGACAGAAAACAATAAACCAGAATAATGATCTTCATTTTCGCCTTTTGGTTTCCACTGGACATAGGACACAAGACACAATTTACCCCTCCAATTTTATTTTTTTTGGTATAGCTCTGATTTTCTGTTTCTGGATCTTCACCACCACAAAGCAATATGTATCCATCATATGAGGTCGATACATGGCTTGGCCGTCACTGATTTCCACGACCAAAACAACCCGTATGAAATCAATCAGAAGATGGTTTATGAATCACCTGGTGTTCAGAAGCACTTCCACCCACATCAAGAAAGTTGGCAGGAGTTCCACCATGCAGCTTAATTATATCCATGGTAGCCATAGCCAATCCAGCTCCATTAACCATACAACCGATTTCACCATCCAAGCCGATATAATTCAAATCCGCTTTTGCAGCAGCAACCTGTTAGGAAGTAAGAAATTCATGACTTCACACAGACGATAAAACAGGTCTACACAAGCTGATCATCCAGGTTCCTGGACTTTATGCTTCATAGAAAGTAACATCAGCTCTTACATATAAAGTCGTCTTTACTATTGACAAGTAAAAACAAAATGCAAGAAACTACCAAACGGACCTCCCGAGGATCCTCTTGTGATGTATCACGAAGTTGAAATATATCTTTCTGACGAAAAGCCGCATTATCATCAAAGTTCAATTTGGCATCAGCAGCCACCAGCTGCTTATCTGAAGTTTCTGCAATTGGATTAATCTGTCCAAAAGTATTCATGATAAACAGTGAGACTCACACTAGACGATAAACTAGAAATGTCATATAAATATCTGCTTTGGGGATTCTCACTTCCAACAAAGTGCAGTCACGTTCACAGAAAAGTGAATATAACTTCTTCACTTGTTCAATCGCAGACGCTTTATCAGCTACCTTCGGAGCTAAACCATCCACAACTTTTGCAGCATCTTCATCCGTGATTCCCTTGAAAACATCAATGGGCACCTGACATTACGTACATCAGCAACATTAGCAATGTCCAACAGAACAACGCGATTCCACAATAATCTTCAAAAAGAAAAAAGAATGTTGTATGTAAGACCTTAATAATCATATCCGGATATTGTTCAGCAAGATCTTCAATGCTGGTCCCTCCCTTACTGCAGGCTATTATAATCTGATGGACCGAAAAGCAGAAACAATGCTTAAGATCAGTACTGGTTCAAAGCAAGTATAGGGAAGGAGATGAGTAATCAGACAAAACTATTTTAGGCAATTTAAAGTGGTTTCTAGTTTTTTGAAGTGAGTAAAATCCCAGGGGTCATAGCTGCATCATAATGTACATATTTCACAAAAAGAAACCCCCCCCCCCCCCCCCCCC